>CAJPEX010002014.1:0-45390 GCA_905338405.1 Notodromas monacha
AATTTTAAAATGTCGCCAAAAGCATTATGAGTTTTTATTGATCTTGGAAATACAATCGCAAGAAAATTTATGGCCAGCATTCGGTCTTCGGCATAATGGACAGACGGAAAGAACTTCAAATACATACAAGGGTTGTTTCATAAGTCTTGCGACTATTTCAAGTAGATCCAACACGGTTTGTTTAATTATGATTTTTTTTTCACCCGCAAAACCTCGTCTCGCGGCAACACTTCATTGCTGTTCAACATACTCTCCGCCAATTTCAATGCACTTTTTCAAGCAATAAATCCAACGACCAAAACAGTGGCGCCAGGAAAATTCCAGTCTGAACTTGATCTTTGCCAATTTTTTATCATGAGACTTATTGCATGAAATTGAAATTTAAAGTGGCGGAGAGTATGTTGAAGAGCGATGAAGTTTTGCCGCGTGACGAGGTTATGTTAGGAAAACAATATTTTCAATATTGACCAAACTGCGTTTCGAATCTATTTGAAATAGTCACAAGACTTATGAAACATCCCTCGTATCCCAAACGAAAAAAAAGAAAGTGTCGCATCAACGATATATACTGCTTGAATTCAAAATCAACGTCGTTGTCTCTTCATTTCTTTGTGTCAAACGTCGACGTCATCGTTCGATCTGCAAAATGGAGATCCTCGTACACCGGGTCAGCATGTGTGTAAATTTCCGAACTGTAAGTTTCATTGACGATTTAGATATCCCAGTTATAGTGGACGATTCGCATAACAGACTTTTCGCACGACAAATCCACGCTGAAGCACACATTTTCTATACTCAAGATATCGGACTATTGTCCTGATAAATGCTCATTCATGTGAAATGCTCTGATTTTTCACGTTTATAAGGGATTATAAAATATTCTTCCTAACAGGGAAGCATTTGGAGTATTTGTAAGAATTCTTTGCGAGGCTTTCGTAAATGTTCAATTACAGTAAGGGGGTTTGCTTCCGCTGTGTCTCAAAAAGTTCCCAATTTAATATCCGGAAGTGATTTAATTTTTCTGCTGATTTGACAACTGTTTTCGTCGGTATTATTTGGTGCATGAATTGCCGTTCTAGGAGTCATAGAATTGGTCTCACTTATGATGAAAAAAACGCAGAATCAATCAGAAAAAAATAAAACAAGGATTGTTGAGGATTGCTCATCATTAAAATCGAGAGGAATTATATGAAACAGCATACAAAATTTTTTGGATGACTTCCCACTGAAAATAATGAATAAGTCTGCTCACGATTTATCATGCTGAAACAATTTTTACACTCCAGAAAAAGCGATTTGGATCATTTGTCCTGAATTTTCCCACGAAAATTTCTCGGATGCAAATTATCAAATAATTCCAATGCTGAGTAAAGTAAAATGAGTTCCACTTACGTCTGGAATCTTGTATCGGTATCAAATTTTTCCGATAGCATCTTAGCACTAAAATCAGTCCGACCACAGTTGCGAAAATACCCCCAATGACAACCGCTCCATAAACGATCCAGGGGGTCGTAGATGCATCACTATTCATTGCTGTATCTCCTGAAAAATATTTCACCACTTTGCAAATTTTTTTTTATGTTGCTGAGGAACATGTAAGAGTTTGATCAATGAGGAGGAAAGACTGGAATTCCGAGTGTGAATCACTTATATTCCTGGAGATTTCACGGGAGATTTTTGAATAAAAGAAAGAAGTTAAAATCACACGAATTCGTGGTTAAATCACGCTTTCAAATTTTCAATATTCAAATAATGTATATCACTCCGAAGAACTTTAGAGAAATAAAGATGCTCCTCGTCGGAGCCTTTATTCATGCGATTAAAAATATCTTTAAACAATATTTCCAAAAGCACGTTATCTTGCGATAAGATCCTGCGTAAATTTATTTTCAATCAATTTTTCAAATGATACCCAGTGAGCAAGAATTAGTCCAATTTTACTCCAAAAGTCCTCCAAATATCACTTGGTGCCCTAGATTAATCCAAACTTTGTCCGCATGCATCTAAAATTAGCCCGCCTCTGTCCGCAGAGCTCCAATCCAAAATTTCTCCAAAATGTGTAGTCCGCCGCAGTCCGACTTAGGCAAAAAACTTTGGACTGCTTTTGGAGGATTTTTGGATCCGAATTGGACCCATTTTGGAGGGGTTTTGGATATATCCGGACAACTTCTTGCTCACTGGGTACTGGTGAAACTTTACTTGTGCTCTCATAATTACCTTATTTGACAGATAACTTCAAACATATCTTTAAAAAACACTTGTCTATGTTTCGGTTCAAAATATTTGTAAAATCACTTGCCTGGAGGAGAAGCCATTGGTGGATCTGTTTCAGATTGTGAGGCCTGCGTTGTGCTTCCTGACGTCGATGCTTCAAATTTTGCATGAAATGGAAAATACGCTCAACTTTTTGACTGTTTACGAACTAGGATTCCCATCTTTTTATTAATCATAAATAGAAATTAAAATTCGCCCAAATGAAAGAGATTCCCAAGCATTGGAACGCGTGCTAAAATATGTGCCTTCAAAGGAACAATTCATTTCTGTATGCACGTTTTTAAATACAATTTTCAACAGAATACAGTAAGTTGGAAATGTGACTGAGTGACATTTAGAAAACGAACATGAAATAAATATCGCTCTGAAGTCTTTAAGTGGGTAGAAAAGTTTTTTAAAAAATTCAGAAGTACGGAGTACAGTATTTAAAACCTAGGAGGTGATGATACCCCAACATTGTCACGTTTTTTCGACAATATAATTGTAGAAAACAGAAACGATTTTTCAGGCCCTGCTTTGCTACAAAAATCAGTAAACGTATTCGATGTTAATGATTGGCACACGGTCTGATTTTTTTTTTGCAAGAAAACACGCAGATTTAAGTCAATATACAATTTAAGTTTGCAACCCGATTTTCGATCCCGTGCTGCTGGAGGAAACTCACCCCTCGCAGTTCTCGTCGTCGTGGTTTGAACGACGCCTGTTGGAAAATTATTGAATTGAATCCTGGTTCTGTTGGTGACATGAATGTAAAAAGATTGCGTTTTCGTTTTCTTTCGAAAAGCAGGGTGATTAGCAGTACAGGAAAATGTCTGCTTGTGCAGCAACGCGAAACTCGCTGGCAATTCTCCGCTTGTGGTTTTAATCCTCGCAAATGCTTGCGAAATCGACGAAGGACCTTTCTCAGCTTGTTTCATCGACGATTGCCTTGTAGTTTGTCCACCTGCCGAAAAATAACTACTGTTACCAAATTTGAATGCACAGTAAATGGTTTTAGAAACAGTAATTTGAATTTTGACTTTGGATTTTTACCCTCTTTTTTCTTCAGAGATGAAATGACTGGTTTAGACACAATCAGCCGGGATATGGCTGGGGTGCTTAACACCCTAGTGTAAGGTTAATATATTTCGGATTTTAAGATTGGTTCAAGTAGCAGTCTCAACAAGCAGTCTTTTGTGTAAGATGACACAGAAGCACCGGATACATAATTGCAAAAACAATTCACTATTTAAACAATTTTCTCTCAATGGCATTTTTGTCCCTGAACATTATCCTTCAGAAGGATTTCCCCAAGAATCCCAAATCTCATGGGAACTCAGGGTCAAGTTTGGTCCCACTGGATCCCCAACTTTCCCAAAGCATTGCCACTTTTCTGGTGCCACTCTAATCCTGTTGTTTTTAACCTATTCCTAATTTCAATTTTCAACATATGTTGCATTGTTGAAATAAAAAATAAAAACATATACCGGGAGACCCCCAGATGTAGACATGATTGGTGCATCAGGAGTGTCCCTAAGTTGAATTTTCCTTGAGTAGAGTCTTGTTTTCCCATAGACTAACATTAAATAATTTTTAATTGGTGTTTTGTGGAAGAAATATTCTCCAGAATTCCGTGCAAAAAAAAATGTTTGCCACTTGAATTTGATTCAGTGAATATCTTCTGAACCCAATAAAAGCATTTGGAGCATTGAATAGTATACCACTGTGCAGTTCATTGAAATTTTGGCATTTGTAAAAATAATATCCTAGTCACAAAGAGAAAAGGAAGTCTGTAATCTGTGCCATTGGTAATTTTTTTAACCCTTGTGCGGCAAAGTCGGACTATTTTTGCAAAATCTTGTGGCACCTCAAGGAGGTTTAGAAAAAAATGATAACAGGTGGTCAAGGGCAAAGTCGGGAAAAATCCCAATGCTTTTTTCTCTGAACACAGAAAAATTTTGCCAGCAAAAAAAAAATTATCAGTTGGGCTACCTGCTTTTTTTGGATTAGTCCCAACTTTGCCTCAGCCCACCTGGAAGGGTTTTGGTGACCTTCCAAAAAGTGAAAATTCAGGAGGATAAAAAAATAATCCGACTCCGTCCTGCTATGGGAAAGAACCCTCATCTGCCGTCCAAGGGTTAAATCAGCTGAATGGATGTGAAAGTGATGGGAAAAGTACCAAAGAAGTTTTCTTGCATAGATCTTGGGTTGGAAATATCTGTTTCTTGCAATTGAGCCTGATAAAAGTCAATTTTCTTGAAATTTATCAACAATTTTATTCTGCAAAGTCCTCATGTTGAGTCAGTGTCTGTTATGTTGGTCTTTTTAATTTTTTTAATGAAAAATAAATGCCCCTATATGTCAAATTGTCCCCATGTTTAGGGATCTGCATTTGGAGGCCTCACTGTAAATGACCAGTAAACGCAAGTCTGGCAGGCTCATGAATCCTCTGAATGATGCACAAATAATTAGGTGCTGGCATTTTTTTTCTGAGATCACTCATATCCATCTGCAAATAAACCCTGAACAAATCTGTCTGTAAAATGCAATAATAAGATTAATAGAAACAAGAATTCAATAAAATGGCCACCTGCTGATGGAGATCCGCTGTTGTTCATCAAAGATGGTTGAACAGGGTTGTGAAATTCTAGAGTCGGTTCTGGAAAGGCTCCATACTCCAAATGGCAAGTGATCGTCACTGACTCATCTTTTTCATCCAGGATCAGAGTTTCGAAAGGCTTCAATTTCCCATCAAGTTGTCTGTAATTACTTGAAGTTTCCCAAAGCACGCTTAATTTGGGTTCCGTGGCAAAAGGCAAAATGCAACCTGGAAGTCCAAGTTCGCTCAAACTTAGGTAATCTGGCAAACAGTGACAACTTCCTTCTTTGCAGGTTTCTCCTATGGAGCATTGCGAATAGCCACACGTAGCTGAACATCTGGAATCATTTTTATTGCAATACATTATAATTTTGCCAATTTTTTCCCGCCATGATGAGTCATCTATTGGAAAAGTACGACGACTCATGCGACGAAGTGATGCTTATAAGTTTCAGAATTTCTCAAGAAATACACAAATTCCTGCAGACAAAACAGTATTCTTCATAGTGATACAAATTTAATTGAATATTTCTCACGTTTTCCCCACAAGAGGACTGGAGTTATTTCCACAAATTGGAAGACTTGTGCAAGACGGCAACGCATTCCGACAATTCGTTCCTTTACCAATTGCATCTTTCATTATGCATGAATACAATAAAATAATCACTGAAAACACGAATAAACGACCGCAATGTCCCGACTGCATGCCTGTCACAGAGAGATTCCGCCTGCAATAAACAAGAAATACAAACACTCAGCTTCAGCCAACGAGCGATGGACTTGACAAATTGTATTTCTTACTTTTTTATCCTTTAACAACGGATTTTCGAGTCGCCTGCTTGGAACAAATAAGTTCCTCGTAAAAAAAAAAAAAAGTTGTCTTGGACTTCTCTGGAAGAATCTTCTCGATAAGGCCACTTCCGTTTGAAAGAGGAGCTCACGTCAGCGAATGGTTCAAAACTAAATCCTATCTACAGTATCCTTGAGACCAAACTCTCGCCTAGAAAAATTGTCAAGAACGATATTCCCAAAATGTGATTCAAATTCAAATGTTATCTCAAAACAACGCAGAGCATTTCCTTATTCATCAAATACGCTGTTGTTTCAGGAAATAATTTGACCCGTTTTGTGTTTTTAATTTTTGCAATATTTTATTATTTTCTTGATAATAATACTGGGTGAGCAAAAAAAGAGTTGACCAGTTTTTGACTTCAAATAGTCTGCAGCACATTGAGCTCTGGAAATGAAAAAAAACCAAATGAAAGCTTGTTCAATTCTCTTTCAAATGGTAAATGTAGTTGTATATGTTCCAAATTCCACAAAATGCTCACAAGAACCATTTAAATGAAAACTTTCACACACAAAAAGTTGTAAGGGGCCTTTTTCTGCTGTAAGCTGCTGTTCTGGAGATCTAATTGCATGAATGAAGGAAATGCAGGATGCAAAAATTTAACAAGAAAATGTCATGCTGTCTTGGAGAGACTGCACATGTCCCCAAAATTCAAAATGAGGTGGTGAGAAGGGCAAAGGAAATTGGCAGGATAAGGTTTGCTGCTGTTACGGAGATTCAAAGGTAAATTTAAACAGACAAAATACATTTTACAATCAATTCGGTTGGGCTGCAACTGGGGTGCTTGAGACACCCTATTCTAAGATGGTGTATTTCAATAAGTTTCTTAAAGAGAAATTTCCACAAGTTTGCAAAGTTCTATAGAGATCCATTCAGTACCAAGGTTCGGACGATAGTGCGTGGACTTTGAGAGCAGGAAAAAGGGATTCCTTCAGTGGGAATTTCCACTGCAATTTTATCTTAGATTACAGCTTCTGTTTTTAGCTTTGGGTACTGTTCCTTTACTTTGGGTTTAGGATATTCAAGGACTAAAGGTCCATTTGGCTTGTTGTGAGAGTGGGGGTGAAACCCAATTCTCATGGAAATATCCAAGGACAAGCTTTGGCAATTGCCAAAACTTGTCCCTGTTTATGGCTCTGTTCTGCTTGAATCGCTATTTGGCGCTTTTCTTTAAAGATTAGTTTTCTTGGGAAATAGACAGGGAAAAATTGCTCGTTTGTCATTTGAAATGGGAGACTAAATTCTGCTCTGCTCATTTAGAAGGGGCTTACAAAAATTCACAACAGCTGCGGGGATCCCATTGAGCAATCCTGCTGCTGGGAAATGCTAATATTTTGGGGCTCTTGGTGACCCACTGCGTGGCCTTTTTTTTATGGATGAATGGATTGTTCAAAATTAGTTCCACTCAAAATCAGTTCAATTCAAGATAATCACTTACATCAGTTCCAGCAAACCATTCATCCCTGAAATAATGGCTGGTTTGCTGGAACTGATCCAAGTGATTATTTTGAAATGAACTGATTTTGAGTGGAACTAATTTTGAGCAATCCAGCCATCCATAAAATAATTCCATGCAGTGGGTCACTGCTGGGAGCCTTGAGGTCATCACCCTTCAGCACACTTGCACAAAAGGAGCCCCACAGCATCCTTATATTGCCAATTTCCTTCCCCCTTCTCACCACCGCCTTCTAAATTTTGGGAACATGTGCAGTCTCTCCAAGACAGCATGACATTTTCTTGTTAAATTATTGCATCCTGCATTTCCTTCATTCATGCAAACAACTCTCCAGAACAGCTGCTTACAGCAGAAAAAGTCACTTTACAACTATTTTTGTGTGAAAGTTTTCATTCAAATGGTTCTTGTGACCATTTTGTGGCATTTGGGACATATACAACTACATTTACCATTTGGAAGAGAATTGAACAAGCTTTCATTTGGTCTGTTTTTTTTTTTCATTTCCAGAGCTCAATTTGCTGTCAAGCTATTTCAAGTCAGAAAATGGTTTACTTTTTCGCCCACCGTGAATAAGGTAATGCATTTCAATTATTCAATTGACAGTGATCACTGCAAAATCCATTCAATAAACCTAAATTCTCCTGAACCCATTGCCCAAACTCATGCAAACAATATAAACTAATGACGTGTTGTTTCACATTTATTCACATGTATCAGCTGGAAATCATTAGCCTGACCACAACAGGACATCGTTTTTTCATTAAAAGTGCCATTGCATGCTTTCTGCCGTCCAGAAAAATTGGCTGTTTTTCCGTCACGTCCAGCCATGTGTTGACAGCATAACTGTTTCTCAAAAGTTCGATGGACTCATTCAACTTGGATTCCCTGAACAGAAGCCTCCAGTTATGTTTTGAGATTGGATAGAAAGTTTCCTTGCTCAAGAATCCGATCCCAGGACAATGTAAACCAGGCAACAGAACATCCAGCATCCTGTTCTGGTATTGCTTGCAATACTTCATGATGGCTTTCGAGAGCAAAATTCCTCCACTTCCCCCAAAAGTGAGGCCTTCGAATCTGATGAGAGAAACAAGTATTTGTTCATCAATTTAAATACAGCAATGTAATATTAACCCTTGGGCAGCAAAGTCACACATTTCCACAAAATTTGGTGCCTGCACAAACATCTTTAAAAAAAAAAACAGTGCACTCAGGGTGAAGTCAGGAAAAATCCTGGTGATTTTTTTCAGAAAGGACCGAAAAATGTCACTAAAAAATCCATCCCGAGGCTGAACTTTTTTTATCTTCTGGCTGGATTAGTTTTATTATTGGGAAGCTCTCAATTTTTCCATTGTTTGAACCAAAAGAAGGGTTAGATTTGCTGAAAAAGTCTGACTTCAGGAAATCTGAACACAACAGTTTTCTTGGACAAAGTCCACCTTTGCCTAAGCTCACCTGGCTGATCTTTCATGGCCTCCAACAAAAATTTAACACTGGCCCTTTACCCAAGAAAATCCCGTGAATTAGTCCTGCAATGGGAAAGAACCCTTCACCATGGAAGGGTTGGGAGGAAATTGTGACACTATTCACATGAAACCCCTTTACAGTAATATGATGATGGGTATCAAATCCTGGAATTTGAGTTGTCAATTAAAAGAGATACATTTCAAGGGGGAAAATCCTGGCTGCTGGAAAAAACCTCATGCACCCGGCACACCAAAAATCTGGTATACCTAATTTTAAATTTAAACTCATGTGGGGTTGTGTACGCGTGGCGTGACCCAAGCAGAGCATCCTTGCTTGGGCATGCCAACATCCAACTTAGCAGCCCACGGACCCAGAAGCAGATTGGCACCCAGTTTACTGCAATGCGGCAAACCGGGTGATTAATGATAAAGATCTGGAAGGCAGTGGAAGCCCAGCAAAGTCCCCGAAGACTTCACTACTTCAAGAGCATTGCCTGATGGCAGTTGTCTGATTATTCCTGCAAATAGATTGTCTTGTCTGATTGATGTTTATGAGTGTGTGTGAAAGTCTTGTAGATTTCCTTCTGTGGCTGCCTGTGGGTCTGCTATTAAAGAGTGCTACTTTAAGGGACTCCCTTTCAGATGATCTGGCCGTTGAAGGCTGAGTGACTGCATACCTTCATTCTTACAATTATTTGTTGATACTGGCCCAACAACACATATTTTTCTTCAAGCTTCATCTACATTTGAAGGAAATTGGAAGTTTTTGGAGACGAAATATTTATTGCGTTTAATAATTATGAAAATACTGTGGGTCAAACCCCCCCCCCCCCCCCATGCAGTTCGCTTCAGTACAATGAAGTAAACTGCAAAAGGTAGAAATAAAACTCCGAATTTACAGCAAAAAGGAAAAAAATCTAGGGAAATTTTTATCATGAATAAATTCACAGTACTAGAAAATTAATTTAGATGGGAAACCTCAGCAGCAGTACCTCGGAAATTAAAGCCATCAGCAGAGCTGCGATTTATGAATATCCCATTGTAAAAAAGCCTTCTTTCATCCACAGATTTCTTCCGCAATCAAAGATATTTGAAAATTTTCGGAGATGATGTATACGAATTTCAGGAATACGCGCTTCCAATTAATCTGTGAACTTCAGCAAGAATGGTTTACAATTACAAGAGCTTGAACTTAAAAGATATTTCTATTATACTGATCATTTTCGCAAAAGGTAATTTTGTTTGAAGTCAAAACGGAGAGACGACTGACGAGTGATGTATTTTCTTGAAGTTGAAAAAAACCCCCTTGGAACCTGAATAAATTTTTTTGATGAAGTACAGAGGGTATTTGGGTGAATACAGTATACAGTATACGCATACAGTACTTACTCTTCAGTCATAATATCCTTTAGGTTTTTCAGCACAGGATGACCTTTTTGCAATGCGATGACTTCAAAGGCAGCCCCAGATGAAGAATATTCTTGCAAACCCACCACATTCACTGCACCGTCGATGCTGTCCAAGGCAATCATGCCAAAATCGATCATGAATGCCCCATACTCCAAGGCAACCAGGGTTGTCAACACGTCTCGCAAATTATTTTTCCGGAAATAAGCGCTCTGCAAATGACCACCGTTCAAAATATACCTCATGCTTGTGTCTTCCAGCCATCGCCTGATGTCTAATGTCTCTATCCGGATATTATGATAGACTCTCATCAGTTTGTTCACAGGACCGAAGGACGTGATCGGGAATTCGTTGGTCAGAGCGGCCACGACTTTGCGAGTTTTGTGCAAACGAGCCACGGATTCCATGGAACACAATTGCCTGAGTGTCAAGTCGGGCCTTCCTGAGACATCGATGAACATGAACGTTGTGTTTGTGATGCCTTTTATTTTTGGGACAGGTTTTGCCGTCGTCATCGTTGGGGGAAAATCCGGGGTTGTTTCGGTGTCGGTGTCCGTGGCAGGTGCTGTTGTTTTAATCAAGTGCACGTAACCCTTGTACAGAATAATTGACGAAAAATGCATGACTAATAAGAAGATTCCAATTGACACGAGGGTGTTAATGATGAACCTCAGGCACCGTCCACTGAAAAATGGGTTCACACGAGCCAACACACGCTTGAATTGGTGAGTGATGTAGGCTTGAAATCTCGCTGAGTGTTCAATCATAATTTTGCGCCTCACATCGATTTTTGATCAATGAAAAGACTGTTTGTAAAATAGAAAAAGACAGTCATGACACAAGCTCTCATGATACGGGCTCACCTTCTGTTCAAGTAGATTCGGGTGATTCACTCAATGAAAAGTAAACACATGCAATTAGGAGCATGAAAAATATGGAAAGATCTTGCAGCACACGTTTGAGGGAGGATTACCAAACGCGGTTTTCGTTTCCCTCGGTTTGGAATGAAACCGGATTTCGATTCAGCTCGGAATTAGCACATGAAATGAGCAGGAAATTCCTTGATTATTTTTCACTTCTAAAACAGGATATTGAAAAATAAATGCAGAAATTCTGCTGATTAATAAGCCCCCTAGCGACGTAAAAGAAGCAAGTCTTTGCCCCACAGAGTTGACGGTTTTCATGTCAAGATTTTTCTTGGCACGCTTGATTTCATGAATTTCAATAACCTGTTTTGCGTGGATGGAAGTGCCAAGTAAAACATGTTTTCACAGAAGAATGCCATTTTTATTCAGAGAACGGACCCCAGCCCTAGGATAAATTAATGTTCGGAAATGCGAAATTTTCATTTCCACCGCGTTTCTAGAAAACAGGAATGCGCAGTACATTTTCAAATACTTAAAAATATTCGTTTGTCAAATACATAAAACTTATCAACAAACATATTGTAATAGCTATGATCATTCGGACACCTTTTATTTTATTTTATTTTAACAAAGAATAATTTCCTTTCGATTTGCTTATGACAAAAATATGAAAATTTAGTTTTTTTCAATTTTAGAGCTTAAGTACTTGAACTCGCTCATCGAAAATTTCGCCCAGGTTTCCTTCCTTATAAATAAATTTGAAAAATGTTATAGCTTTTGTTCACAGCAAAAAGTGTAAGAAATTTTCTTCAAGCTTTTGAGGATTGACATCAGGAACTATTTCATTAAAAAGCACAGTTATGTACAGTACATGCTTCTGGCTAAATAGCTTCAGATTATTGTTCCAGCCGCTGTATTGAAAATCACAATATCTGTAGTACCATATTCGTACATTCAAGTCATGTTCCTTGCTATTTTTCGTATACTGCAGCATCTACTTATTTGTTATTGAAATATAAAAAGTCATGTTATATCCTGAGCGAGTCACTCTTTATAGCAGCAATGGAAAGAAATTCGAGACCATCACCTACAGGGTGGACCAAAACATTCATTGGAAGATGATGTGGAAAAATCCCGCCTGTGGGCGAACACAGCAATACCTAAAAATCCTTCAATGGTCCAGAGAGAAAAAAGTGCATTTCTGTCATGACTTTTGAGGTATCTCCTTTTGGGGGGGGGGGGGGGGGGGGGGGCGTTATTTGTATTATCCAATTCTCTTTAAAATGGTTTTTCTTTTATAGTTGTAATAAGCATCATCAAATGGTTACAAAAAGCGTTAGAAATAAAAACTTACAAAAACAAAATTGTTGTCACAGCTCTTGTTCTCCATGGCTGTCCTGTTTTTATGGATAAGTGGGGTGCAGAAATTTAACCAGCAAATCCATGATACCTTTGACAGTGTGCAGTAGTGCACCCATTCCCAAAATTCACCAGAAAAAAGGTAAGAGTGACAGAAAAAAGTTGATGAGCGGAATATTTCACTGTAGCTGCTCCTATAGTGCATCCCAATGCTCCCAGTGAGGAATTCTTTTTTCTATCTGGACCATGGCAGGGGTTTTAGGTGTTGCTTTGTCCAATTTTCAGTGAGCTGATTGGGGTGGTAAATTTTCCTGAGTCCTGGGTTTTTGTGAGCACGCCCATTGATGATTTTTGCGTTTCCTGCTGGTTTTTGCCAGGGTGGATTTGTATGGGCTTATTTATCTTTCTGTGTGTATTTATCTTGGATTTTGTTTCTGGTGCACTGATGTGGGTTTTCCTAATTTTGAGATACTTTTTGGGAGGTTTTGGACACAGCAGCAGCTTAGTGGGAAGAGTTGTGTGACAACAATTTTGTTTTTGTAAGTTTTTATTTCTAACGCTTTTTGTAACCATTTGATGATGCTTATTACAACTATAAAAGAAAAACCATTTTAAAGAGAATTGAATAAGCTTTCATTTTTTCATTATTGTAGCTTAATTTTCAACTGAGATATCCTAATTCAAAAATCAGTTCACTTTTTCTGGCCCACCCTGTATATACTGATGATGTTTTGGCAAAAACAGTAACATTAACTGATACCATCAACGCAATTATTGTGGTGATTCCTTGTGAATGGCAGTGAGAAAATCGGGAAAAATAGGCTAGATATTTTTTTTATGCATCAAAAGTTCTAAAATCGCTACTTGATTAAATGAATAGATCCGCCTGAACGCACCCAAAGCTTGAGAAAAATCACTTCATTTGAATATTCGAAGAGAAACTTTTGAAATCTTCAGATGCATTTCCTTTTCCAAGAATTTCAATCAGTGCTATTTTTTATATACACACTGGGTTCATTCACGAAAACCTGTGCGCAAGACTCAACCCACAACAATACTCATCTCCCACATTTTCGAGAAAAAAATTAGATCCATAATAATTGCGGATTCGCCAAAAGATGTGATCAATCCAGTGCAATAGTCCAATGATTCATTCCATGCTTCAGTTTTCAATCCCTCGGGACATTAGCCCAGAAATACCAGGGCACTTTTTGCTCATCAATGCAGCCATGGCATGTTTCTTGCCATCGATGAAAATCGGTATGTTTTTCGTCTTCTCCAGCCACGTGTTGACAGCGTAACTGTCCCTCATGAGTTCAATGGATTCATTGAACTTTGATTCCCTGAACAGAAGTTTCCAGTTTTCTTTTGGGATAGGATAGAAAGTTTCCTTGTTCAGGAACGTGATGGAAGGACAATACGAATTCGGTGTCAGCACTGCGGTTCCGTTCAAGTGTCTGCGGCAATACCTGATGATGGCCTGTGACAGCAGAAATCCCCCACTTCTACCGAAAAATGAGCCTTGAAACCTGTATAATGATGACAGGATGAAAGGAAAATCAGTTTCTCTTTTACAAGTCATATAACATAGCAAAGACTAGTGTGTTTCAGTTCCAAAATATATCTTAATATAATTAAGTTTCGTATTAAAATTCACGGATTGAGAGAACCATTTCATCTACTGGACGTCGACGACGATGAGATCAGTTGAACCTGCATTACTTGATAAACTTAAAATTGAGGAAAGTAAAATACATTCCTATGTTGAATTATATTTTTTACAAGTCCCAGTCTGAATTCCCTTAGTAACAATATAAGATGAAAACCTTAACCTGATAAGGCTTCTCTCCATTCAAATTTATATGACCAAAATCTTCTGGCAGCATTTTGGTTATTATTTTATTGACACAGTATAAAGAGAAAACCAACCAAGAATGTAGCTTGTTATGTTTTGAAAAGTAGTGAATGATTAATTGGGCAAATGAGTTCTTTGCAAAGATCAATATCCTGCCAATGTATGTATTTAGAAAGAAATTTCAGGCCCAGAAAATAATCAATTTCAATTTCCTGTGCTTTTTCTCTCCCCCCCCCCCCATCCCTCCCTCCATCCTCACAAAAAACAGCTAGTTTTCTCAACTAGAATTTTTTTTTGCTGGCCCTTTGAAATTTTACTGGAAGAGATTTGAATGTTTTCTTTATCTTTAGAAATGCAATAAAATTGTAATTTGATGCTTTTTGAAAGTTTGTGAAAAAAGTAAGCAAATGGATTCATTGCCCTCAAGTTTAGTATCATCCAGCAAGTTTTTTAGAAATCATAGAGTTGAATATTTTTGATTATATTGTGTGTGTGCCACAGGACAATAGAAAGGCCTCAAACATTATTAACTTCAACTTTCTTCAATTCTTCTTAACCCTTGTGCAGAAATTTGGGATATTTTTGAAATTTTTTGTCCCCATGGAAATTACTGAATATGATTTTTGAACCAAGGCCTAAGACAGGAAAGGTCTTATATTTTTTTATAATCCTGCAGATAATTTTGGTCCAAAAATAAAAATAAATACCTCCTGCAGTCGTGTTTTTTCATGCATTCTCAGCATAGAGTTAAAATTGGGGATTTTAGTGGGATTTTCTGAACCTGCATTTTTCCCAACCTACGCCTTGTCAACGTGGGGGCACTTCAGTGACCTTATGTCCAACTGAAATTCCCCTCCCCCCCCCCCAAAAAGCCCAACTTATTTGCTACACCACAGTCAGGAACAGTAAGGGATACCTTACCAGGCACCCTTAGGCTAGCGACATCTACCTTCTGTTACCCGAAGCGCCAGTATCCGGATCAACTTCCCACCTAGCTTCAGCCAGGATGGAGATCGTATCGCAATCGGAAGAGAGGTGCGCGAATCGAGAGCAAGGAGCATTCATTCGGTTATTGACTTCTGACCAGAATAGTTGTTTTTATATTTGACGGAATCTGAGAAGAGTGTTGTGTTTGTGTTACGGGAATCTCGGAATTGCGGAGTTTGGACTCTGAGAAAATATACTCCGCTTGTGACTCTGGCCGAAGACAAGTTTATTAAACCTTATTGAACCCTTTGCCCTCCAAGTATTAAAATGGTGCAGTAGTTTCCCATCTCAAAACCTCTCCTGCCTATAATGAGTCAATTGTTTTTGCTGTTGGTCCCTTGGAATTTCACCTATAAAGAAAGTCAACTTCATATATACAGTCAAACCTCTTTAAGTCAAACTTCAAGGGACCAGCAAAACAATTTGACTTGAGGATGTTCTGAATTATAGCCACAATAAAAAGCCCCTTTGTCCTGGGAAACATAGAAAAATTTCTCAAAATTGTAAATTGCATTATTTGAAGGCTGAAATTACTTCTTAAATGAGCTGAAAGTGTCATGAACTTGGAGGCAGAGTTTATTTGCCTAATGAAATCTCCCACCTCCTTTTTACCCTTGGGCGGTGAAGTCAGACTATTTTTGCGAAATTTTGTTACACCTCAGGGCAGAAAATAAAAAAGGACAACAGGGATTTCAGGACAAAGTTGGGGGAAAATGTGATGTTTTTTCTTTTTGCACAGAAACATTTTGTGAGAAAATGAAAAAAATGCTATGCTAAGCAATGGGCTTTCCTTGGATTAATCCCAACTTTGCCTCAGCCCACCTGTACGGTCTTTTCTGACCTTCAGAAAACTTAAAACGACACAGCATACAAAAATAATCCAATTTTGGCCGGTGATGGGAAAGAACCCTCCACTGTCCAAGGGTTAAAATGAATCAATTCATGTTTCTATTGCTTTTTTCTTGCTTGTGCCAAGAAAATAAAAGGCAACAGGCCACAGAAAATTCGACTTATGGAGGTTTAAGGGGAAAAGCCTTTGAGTTAGGGAGGTTTTAAACATATCCATTCTGAAGCAATTCAGACAGGACCTGGCAAAAAAAAAAAAAAAGACTTTGAGGGTATTCAACTTGGGGAGGTTCCAGTTATGGAGGTTTGCCTGTACTAACTCTTCAGCCATCATGTACACGAGTTTCTTCGTGATCCTGTGACCTCGTGCCAAATACATGACATCCATGGCAGCACCCACGGGTGAGTACTCCTGCAGTCCAACCAGACTCGGTGTAGCCTCCGCCATGCTTTTCAACGCAATCACGCCGAAATCCACCACGAAAGCCCCGTAATCCAGCGAAATCAACGCAGCCAACACGTCTCTCAAGTGATTCTCGCGGAAAGTCGAGCTCTGCAAGTGTCCCTCTCTCAGAAGGTATTTGAAACTGGTTTTACCCAACATTTGCTTCATGTCCAAGGCCTCGACCCGTAAATTAGGATAGATTTTCCTCAGATTGCCGATAGGACCCGAAGTCGTCGTCGGGAATTCGTTGTTCATGGCGACGACGACGTTGCGATGTTGATGCAGACGAGCAAAGGATTCCAAGGAGCACAGTTGTCTGAATGTCAAGTCCGGCTTGCCTGAAACATCGATGAACAGGAACGTGTTGTTGGTGATGTTCAGTGTTAGGGTTGGGGAAGGGGCCTTTGTTGTCGTTGTTGTTGTTGTTGTTGTTGATTCCACAGTAGTAGTAGTAGTAGTAGTTGTTGTTGTTGTTGTTGGACGGATGTAAGAAAAGCCCATGATGGTGAGGCCTGCCATGATATCAAAAGTCATGTAAACTATTAGAGCGATGAGGACGAAGTTGAGCAAGGTTGAGATGAACCGTCCGCTGACGAGAGATGTCGCTCGAGCCAACACACTTCTGCACTGAAGTGAATAGGCTTGCATGATGTCATTATTCTTCCTCTCTTCAGTCCTTGTTTCCCCCATTCTTTATTCTTCTGCAGTTCTTCAAACCTATTTCTTGGTGAGAACCAAATGTTCATTAAATAACGAATCGATTCGCAAAATCGTATGACAGATGTGGAGATTAATGAGATGGATAAATCTAGCTATATAATAGCACCTGCGCGAATAAAAATTGATGTTTTGAGGGAAGAAATGCTGTGGATGATATGATGAGAGAAAATTGTGGGATGCATGTCATTATATTCAAAGATTAGTCGAGGGACGAATTCTGATAAGGCGTTGAATGAATTTACAGAGCCTACTGAATCAAACTTATACGGCAGCATACAATTTCAAATTTGAAAATTGAAAAATTTGAGGGTTTTATTCATCCAAAGTCCGAGTCGTGTAAAAATGTGCAGTTCGAGATTCGCCA
Organism: Notodromas monacha; assembly: GCA_905338405.1. Classification (NCBI taxonomy): domain Eukaryota; kingdom Metazoa; phylum Arthropoda; class Ostracoda; order Podocopida; family Cyprididae; genus Notodromas; species Notodromas monacha. Next base: position 17,471 of record CAJPEX010002014.1, read on the forward strand.
AAAAATCCACATTTCCTCATGTATTTTGAGTTTCATGGTATTTTTCAAAATCTCAAGGTGCAGAAAAAACGGAGACAAAATTTTTATTTTTGGCATTATTTCGTTGAAATCGAACTGAAGATTGAACAAAATTCCCAGTTCTCAATTTTCGAATTTTCGACGTTATGATTGGGTCTTTTTGATACAATGACAAATGCATTACGAACATCATGGTTATATAGTTTCAGGCGCCTTCCGAGAAAAAATTTTAGTACGAAAAGGATTTCAGATACTCTGCATTTTATTTAAAGCGTCAAGGCATTTAAACTGTAATTCCAATGTACGGGTCATGCATTTGAACCTTTTCCATCTTAGCTCTGAAATCGAACACGATTGTAGAATTGGATTTTCAAAAATTAAATTGAAATTGAAGCATAAGGAAACTTTTGATTTCATAAATAAAATTTGTAGCATTCGTACTTCTGATCAATGAACATTATTCATCCGCCTTTGATTGCTTCTGGATTTTATGAAAATCTTCAGTTCTTCTTAATAAAATTTTTCTCACTAAAATTGGCTTCGGTCACTCGAATCATTCAGACTTTTTTCGAAGCTTGAAAACTGCCCCTTCTATAAATTTTGAGCTGTAGTGTCGAAACACGAATACGAAGAAATGTCGAATTATTTCAATACAATTGGAACTCATTCATTACCGATTTTCCTTCAAAGAAAGATTCTCGATCGAAGAAACAATTCATGACCAAAGCAACGTGAACCAATTTTCATTTGGCTGATGATTTCAAATCTCAGAAGCATCACAAGCTATACTAAAAAGAGCATTCAAAAAAAGACCAATGTGATTAATTCATAAATATCTCACTTCAGATCTTGAAAATCTTGACACAGCAGCTTGTATTTTTTCCAAGAAATGTTCGCGAACTAAACAGGACTCGGGTTATTCACAAGAGATGTGCTAACGTGACACTGCATTTGACTTCGGTTTTTAGGATTCATGGGTGAGATTAAAAGCCAAAGATTCGATTTTAGATTGGACCCATGTTGGCAAAAATAATTATCGGATAACCAGGAATATCCGTCGCTGTCGACAGGATATTAATTTTGATCTTTGAATTCATCAGATGGATGACGTTTGCTAGAGAGAAAAAATGTATCTTCCACAGCATGAGGCTTGATATTTTTCATATCAAAATTCTGCGTTCTCGTCATCTCAAGGAATTTTTTCGGATGAAAGATAAATACCATAACGAAGGAATTGAAGGACAAATAATTTCGGAAAGATGTTCATTTTTTCTCGGAAAACCATGCCTGAAAATAACGGTTGAAACCCTTGGTGGACAACGTACATCCTCAAATATTTTCTATAAAAAAATATTTGGCAGAAAAAAAGAGGTTTCGTCTAACACATTCATTATTTGGAAGCCGAAAAAAAATTGACGGCGTTCCAGATTTGCTAGTTAAACAATTGCCTTTTGCATTGATGACCGACGTAAAATGATGGAAACGGAACAAGGAAATATTTGCTAAAATATCAGGGAAGCAAAAACATTTAAATACTCTTGTGTGATTTATTAATTTAATCAACCTCTTTGTTTTGAGGTATTGCTGAGTTGACAATCAAAGCAAGTCTTTCATTTGAGAGGATTCTTCGAGTTAAAAAAAGTCACATCATCGATGGAATCCGTTACTGCGGTTTATTTTTGGAGTGTTTTCAGATCTAAAATTTATGTTTGAAGTAGTAAAAACAAAAATGAATAAGCTAAAAAAATCAAGCAACTAATTGATGCGTCGCTAAAAATGACACGAGTCACGCCTACGCGATCAACTATCACTTGAAATAAATAAAAAATGCGGATAAACTTCAAAACCCGAATTCTGTTCAGAAAAGTTTTTCAAAATAAATTCATATTCTTATTGCTGGTTGTACCGGGAAGATTGAAGAGGAGTAGGAATTACCACGACATCCTTTTTGAACATCTTGGTGCGGAAATTAAACAAATTTGTTCGCATTCCAATTTTAGAAAAGAAAGAAAAATGCGAGGCCGACATTGGAATTTGAAGAGGAAATTTTCAATATCCCGTTTCTTATTGGGAGAGCAGTCCTAAATTAACTCTATAATTCCAGTTTCCTCTCAACATTTTCGTTTCACAAAATTCCAATTTTTTTATTTACATTTCAAAAACGGAAAATTAGCCATCGTTAAAAGAATCTCTCGAATGATTGCCACATTTTTCTCGGGAAAAAGTTAATTTTATCCTCACGACCGAATAGAAACAGCAATTTTAATCCTGATGTATAAAAGTTCGAAAAAGTTGACAACTGGAAAATTCTCAAAACGTTTGCGAACGTGTGAGAAAGAAATGAGGGGTTCCTTTTCCTACAGATTTAGTTCAAAAAATGATTTTAAACAATAATTCGAAAATTAGCCGCATTCCTCTCGTGACTTTTATGACATATATACGAGATTACCTTGATTTCTGCCAAAATCTGCACCAGAGATCCTCTCGAGAGGTTCTTTCATTTATCTTCGCAAATCCTTCGGCTTTTTTGTCCAATCTTGATGAGCATAAAATAATTTTTTGCATCTCAATATATAGCTTATTGCAGGCCATACATTTTTCAGCCTCCTTTTGCGAGTTTAAAATCTTTTTTGAGACTGGAAATGTGTATTTTCTGGCATTTCTGAGCATTGAAAATACCACTGCTGTCGGACCGGAAGCTCATTTATGACTATGAGTAAAATACACAACCGCATATTTCCGCATTAGAACAAATTATCAGTGATATGTTATTTATACTTGCAGCTGTTTTTTCCTTCAAAGTTTTTTTTTTCCTTCTATGACAGACGATACAGTCAAGTTTTTGCATAAAGCATGTCTTTGAAGAAAGTGCAAAGAGAGAAGAATTTTTTTTTAAAGAACGACGAGCTCTGTCTTCAGCAAATAGAACGGATTTATTTGGTTTCGTGCTTTAATTTTTGAACATCCGTTCTTTTTGAAATAGTTGAATTCGCGGAATTCGTTTAATCTCATGATTTTGCTCGTGAAAGCCACTGACTGATTGATTATTTGTCGAAGTGTGGTTGGAGCTCTCAACTATTACAGTATCATCTCTTCGTCTGACTTAAGATTTATTCTGAGTGCGCATAAATCTGATCTGAATAATTTACTGAAAAAAAAGTCGAATTTGAAAAAATGTACAGATGTAGTATACGAATTTTCATGACTGATGTGAAATCCCAATAAAGGTGTATCTTCGAGAATTTTGCTACCGATTTTGTATAGTGCGAAGTTTTTATTCATCGCTCAAACAATCACTTATTATCTAACCATCGAAAATTGTCTGTTTTCTTGTTCACTGATTCGAAAAATTGATAAGCCTATGGATTATTTTGTTGTTGTTGAATAATGATTGATGTTCTTGTATGATCTTTTGAAATTCAAATCGATCAAAACTTGGACCAGTTTTCCCAGTCATCATCTGGGCCATGGTTTCTGTTTGATTGAAAAATACCATGTTCAGTCATTTTGTTCCTGGAGAAGCTGGCATGTATACAGAACTGTTTAATTTTTTTTTCACTTCAGGTTTTGAAATTTTTATTTTATATCCAGGATCAACGATTGGTTATCCTTTCCATCAAAATGTTGACAGTGGGCACTTTTACAAAAGAGGGAGTGCAGGCGTATTTACACCAATTGAAAGCTTTTTTATCCCGGGTGCAAACTGTTGTCAACATTCGATACATCAGCGGAATCGTTTGCGACATTTTCATGCTCCTGATAGTCTGCCTCTTTAGTGTCATGATAATTTTTACATATGTTGTACCCGAAGAAATTCCTACTACTCTTGCTCCAAAAACAACAACGACAACGAAAACCACAAGTGCTACTCAGAAAAGCACAACCGTAACCTCGACAATAACCAGCACTACCCGAAAGGTTGGAGAATCATTCAAAGATTTCTGTATATTAAATCCCGAAATTCTTCCAGAAACTTCACCTTTTTTTCTAGCAAAATCCAGAACCCATTTGACGTTTTTTTCAAATATTTTTTATGCATAATTATCTGGAAGATTTAAAAAATATTGTACTTCTACCAACGTTTTACGTGTATGTGTCTTGGTTTAAAAATATATCTTTTAAAGTTTCCATGCTCATATATAGGGCGCATCATTTTGCAAAAATATCCCACCTTTGCCACATGAGGGTTAGAAATAGAATAAATTTTCTAATGCCTTCAGCCCTTAGCAAACAAAGGTCAGACCAGCTAAGGTTAATCAGCTGAGTTTTGCATTTTCTTTATTTCAAGTTTCCTTAGCCTTTCTTTTCTTTGTTTTAGGCCAGTGTTCCCCGATCTTTTTGGACCGTAGGGCCAACAAATTCCCATAAAATTTTTTGCAGACTGCTGGGAAAAATTTCCATCAAATTTTTTTTTGAACCAGCAAATTCCCAAAAAACTTTTCTGTGGAATGACAAAGTTTCATGAAATGTTCGCAGACTTAAAATTAGTTTTGCTCAAAAGCTTTTATGGCAGACATTTAAAGGTTTTTGGGTTTTTCTTCACAAATTCGGTTAAGCACCAATGAAGCAGGCATGGAAAAATACCATCAACAAATTAAAAAGGTGGGCTTGAAGAAATCTTTTTCAGAATGGAAAAAAGGATTCATTTCAGCAGGAGAAAATGCGTCTAAAAGTGTTATTAGAAGAAAAGCAAACTTTTATTTTCATTAGGCGATTTTGATTGCCGTTGTCCCTTCTAAACTTAACGTAAAGAGCACAGACTTCATCCCGAGTATATAAATTGACAGATCATGCTGAAAACTTCCCGCAGATCCGCAAAAAAACTTCTGCGGACATGCGCTGGTCCGCGGACCACGGGTTGGGAACACTGTTTTAAACTTCTTCTCTTATAGTTTCATCCATATACATTACAACTCTCCTCCCAGGGATATTTTACAGACCTGGAAAAGAACCATGGAGCTGGGTTGGAATTCTTGGAAATCATGAACATTCATTCTTTTCTTTTTTTATAGCTTAAAAATGTCATCAGCAGCCCGTCCATATTTTTCATGGATACTTCCGGGTTACCAGAGCTTTCCAACAGACAACTTTGCGCCGTGGAATCTGCGGCTCGATACAACAAGAATCGAAAAATCATAATCGGCATCACGAACCAGTTCCCGACGAAATCCCAGCTCATGGTGGATCTCAAGAGGTCGCATACAAATATCCACTACACGTCCCTCGACATTGAAAAGATATTGGTAGACACTGAACTCGAGACACTCATTGAAATGGGTCATCTGGAGAAGGCTGAGTTTCGCGAGACTCATTTGAGCGACGTGCTGAGATCGATCGCTTTGCAAAAATACGGCGGGATTTCCTTGGACCTGGATTTCATCGTCATCAGGTCATTGGCAAAGGTCATCAACGCGGTCGGATTGGGAGAATACAGCGTACTTGGGGCGGCCAACGCGGCAATGGCTTTTCAAAAGAAGCATCCAGTCATTGTTGATTACGTTGAGAGCCTGGCTCAAGAGTAAGTTACTGCTGACGCTGAGGAATTCAATCTCAAAAACATTCATTGTACTTTTTCTTGAAACAAGCAGCTTTTTTCCTTCTTCCAAACATACTCTTCAGAGTTTAATTTTTTTTCTCCATACATCCTATAATGTTAAGGTCTGCAATCTCTCTTCAGCAACTATTTTGACTCTCCAAATGATGTGCAGCTTTTTTTTTTTACCCTTGGGTGACAAAGTTGGACTATTTTTGCAAAATTTTGTTACACCTCAGGGCAGAAAATAATAAAGGGCAGCAGGGATTTGAGGATAAATTCTGGGGGAAAATCCAATGTTTTTTCTTTTTGCACAGAAAAATTTTTATGGGAAAATGAAAAAAATCCTATGCTAAGCAATGGGCATTTCTTGGATTAATCCCAACTTTGCCTCAGCCCACTTGGAAGGTCTTTACTGACCTTCAGAAAACCTAAAAGGCCACAGCATACAAAAATAATCCACTTTTGGCCAGCAATGGGAAAGAACCCTCTGCTGTCCATCAAGGGTTAAATATCAAATTGTATGCAGATTGGCTGAAAAACATAATTATCTTCTTGCTTCCAACAAGAGATTCTTTCAAAATTTAGAATACTCCTGAAAGTTAAGCAGGGAATGTATTAATCAATTTTTTCAAACATTTGTGGCTTGTTTGACAAATTCCTGGATTCTTTGTAATATACTGAAAATGTGTATAGATATTCTTTTACTGAAATTGAACCCTGCTGATGTTCAAAATGTATCACCATGAAGTTGTCAACATGCTGCAAACATAGGAATTTAGGTGGATGTGCTGTGGTAATTTTTTGAAATACTTTTAGTTTATAAAAATAAATAACCCATGTCTATTGGACAAATATTGAATGAATAACTTCTATTTTCAATATTTATCAGCATACCAGTTGGTGAGTCATTTTAAACCATCATTATTGTTTGATGATCATCTGGTAGGGAGACTGCTGGAAGTTGCAAATACTTACTTTCATTGTCATTTTCAGAAGTGTACAGGATAGGAAGCAAGGAATTCAAAGCAACCCTCTCTTTGTCTTTTATCCTTTTACATATAATTTTCTTTGAGTTAAAAATCTTCTCATGGAATGCATATGAATTTTTATCTTTCCAACCATCCATAGAGACAAGAAAAAATTCATCTCAGTTGAAATGTAAAAAAAAGTTTTCCTCTTGTTATCTGTGATCCTAGGTTTTGTGTGCCAATGACATATTCCACCCCCCCCCCCATGAATTACCACCCTTGATAGACCACCACACTTGTTAAACTGCCAAAATCTTGGTGCACAGACGTTGGTAGTTTAATGGGGTTTGACTGTATAATATTCCCTTAGACTTCAATGCTAATGCATTCAGCTCAACAAAATAAAATCCAAAGATAATAAGCTTATTGTGCTCCAATTAAAGACAACTGAGGAATTTGTCCACCTTTGTTGATGTATGGGAAAATGTTGAAAAAACATGAAAACAATAAAATGTTCATCCCAAGCTTGCAATTGGCAACATTCCCTGTAAGCAACTGCATTACGCGCAAAACAATTTTGGATGTATTTGCTTGCATATTTCAAGAAATATTAATCAACTGCCCAGAGTGGGGAAATCGGTGCACACTGGGGATTTGTTCTTAATTCTACACAGTGACCCTGCTGTGCACCTGCAGTGTACCAAAGTTCTTCTGTTGCACATGCATATCCTCAATGTGCACCAATTGTGTGTTACCCTGGAATGGTAGCAACATTTCCTCTACAGGAGTGCACACTTGTACCCCCATAATATCCCATATGCTCCAGTTTTGACCCTGGTGTGCACCTACTGTGGGGTCACAGCAAAAATAGCTCCCCACTGGGGTGAATGAAAATGTTATTTCATGGAAAACCCGTCATGCCTTCTTTCATACTTCAGATTCGACGGTGCGCATTGGGGTAGAAACGCATCCGTTCTCCTGTCCCACGCCATCTTCAAGCATTGCCGGGGGATGTTCCCGGGCGGTATCCTGACGCCATCACAGAACTCGTGCGAAGGGGTCTCGCTTTTGCCCATCCACTCGTTTTACCCAATCCCGGCCAATCAATGGCACCGTCTCTTCAATGAGGCAGACGCTGCCCAAACAGAACGCATGTGGAGAAACTCACTCGCCGTTCATACGTGGAACAGTTACTCGGAAGGAACACCAATTATCGTGGACAGCCGTCAGCCGATTGCCCAATTGGTCAGGATTCATTGCCCAATCGTTGCGCGCCATTCGAGGGTAGATGGAGTTCTCTAGTACAGTATAATACCGGGGAACTGTCAATTGGAAGGATCCCCAACCTTTCTGCTGGGCTCACAGTTTTGCGAATTTCCACAATTTTGTTTTTTAGACAGGAACATTTCGGACTTAAATGGAAGTCAAAAAGTTTTGTTTGAAGGAGTTTATGGTGGGTTTTTGAAAATTGTCTGCACTGTTGTGCGTAAATTAGGCTAAGAGCCAATGAATCACCACAGGGAAGAGGAAAGCAAAAACAAATGTAAGTTGATGCATTAAAGGAAGTGAAATACTGTACGAGCCCCGACGGCATATTTTCTCGTAGACGACGACTTTCTTGCATATCTTCCTCATAGATGTCGCTTGCTAGTAAAATGTTTCAGATAGCTTATTCCGCATCCAGCACAGCTATTCTACACTATTGCACAAACCAGCAGAAGTTTTCCCAAACTATTTCCGTTCATCAAAAATGTATGCTGTCGCAGTGTGCAAAATGCAGGGAAGTATCACAGCAGATGAACTTCTCTAGGTAAATTATTTTGCCATGGTTAATCTATACAAAGGTTCTAACAAAAGTTCTTGGAATATAAAGTGAAATTGATACTTGCGCTGAAAAACAATTCTTCTTTGAGGAAAACATATTCTTTGGCAAAAATGTTTTTTAAATTCTTAAAAAATTTTTTTTTTCAAAAATTCGCTAAATTTATCTGTAAAAATTTTTTTTTAATTTTTCAGTGTATTTTTATTAAAATATAATTCCTTAGTAATTTTTAAAAATGTATTAAAACATAAAAAATATGACCCAACACCTTAAATTATTACTTTAAATAAATATTTCCTAAATATCCTTCATAACTGTTTCTTGTTTTATAATCTGCTTTTTATCATTAATAGGTTTTCCTTTTTCATCTGCTTTTTTTTCTAAGGATAAAATTATTGAAGAAAGGTTATCTATAGGAAATAATGAAAAATTCAGCCCTGTTTGAAAAAATTTCTTTATGTTTTGCAAGAGTCAACCTGGCAGAGTTCTTCTCTCCACTCAAAAGATGAGGCGCCCTTTCTGCAGATTTTGTTGTTGTAGCCCAGCTTTCCCCTCATAATTCTTGAAATGGCATAAATTCCAATGGTTGCCTCCGGGTCTTCCAGGGTAATATTCCACCATTTTCAACAGCCGCCAATCTGGATGGGAATGTGGCGGCTGTTGAGGCGGGCAGAACAATTAGCTGCGCAATTCGCTGTGTAGCGTTTGTGTCGGGTGGAAATCGACAAGGGATAAAGTTAGGAAATGAAAGACAGATTCAGCCTTTACCGGCCGGATCCTCCAGAAGGGAGTCCCAAGAAGTTAGCTCCTTTAATACAAGCTCACAACACACTTCAGATTCAAAGCTTTGGACAGATTCTTGCAAGACAAATGGTATCTCAGACAAACAGACAACAACACAACAGAGGTCCACTCTGAATTGCTGCACAAACTCTTCTGTGGGCTTCGGAGCCCACGCCACACTCCTCAAACCCTCCTCCTCCTTTCCTCGACCTCTGACCCGGTAGTCGGTGTTGCGACATACCGGGCGCGTACCACGCCGTACCCGTGTACGGCTATTGTCAACGTGCCCGAGTGTGTATGGCATGCTCGGGTCACGTGATCTCGGAAAACGCGGCGCCACAGTTTGACCAGCATCAATTAATCAATTAAGCCCACCATACAAAAGGAGCCTTGTTTTGCTGAAGGAATGCAGCAGAGACTATAGTAGACTGCATAGAACCCCCTTACCCACAGTTTGTGCCTGGCCAGTCCCTAAATCAAACCCCTGACAAATACAGGAACATAAATCTTGGGGAAAAAGCTCTCTCTCTCTCTCTCTCTCTCTCCAACAACATTCAAGGGATGAGAAAATTTAAAATTACGAGCATTTTATCCGTATGAGACAAAAGAAAAATGCTGATGCGAAGAAAATTGTCGTTGGCAATATTTTTTTATTCACTTGGAGTTGGAACGGAAAAAAACTTAATGTCAGTTTTGCCCAGCTCAGATTTCATCAAGGGCCACAGTACTGCATTTTTAATTTAACATTTAATGCATGCGTTATTGATCTTGGCTGGAAAAACAGTATGTACTGTATATACGTAGAATTTCATTTACAACAATAATATACAGTATTTCGTTCATTTCCGAATGCAGAAATTTCTTGACTTTTCCTCACTTATTGCATGAGGTACAGTGGCATCTGCGTTGAGTTTTTTTTTAGCTAAAAATCATTAAAAATAAAATGATTTCCACATAAGCCAAGGAATAAGAGAGGTTGGATGAGAGTAATGAGACTGAGAGTGAGTGAAATTCTGTTTCAATTCATTTTCTTTCCAGTCTTATTATCAGAGTCGAAAAACCACTAGAAGTGCAGTTTTGTTGCATAACCCGCACATTTCCTGCCAAAATCCAGAGAAAATGAAAAAAAACTCTTCTGGGAACATGAGTGAAAAATTAAATTGAGGGAGAATTTTACTCTATTTTTCTTGAAAAAAAAAAGGATTCAGATCTGATACATGCGGAGTTCACCGTGCGAGATTTAATAAACGTGGCTATACATGATTTCCTTGGAAAGGTCACAAAGTCCAATCAGTTGTTTTAAAATACCCTGATATCATTTATTTTCCGGTTATAATGAAACCCCCAGCGGTATACGATGTATATTTCGCCAACAGCAGAACTTTTGTTCGAAATATAAATAGAGCTCACAACAACATTCCAAGGTCCGCTAATAAAGCATCAGAGAGTTTCTGACAGGAACAGCTCTTCATTTCATTTTGTGTATCTGCCAAATCATCTTCATATATTGTTGTGGTGGTGCCGAACGAGACATGACAGAAAGGATTTGACGGATGCATGTGCGTCGTCGGTCGGATGTTTCCTCATTAATATATCCACATCTAAATTTGCCTTCCGCCTCAGCAATAAATGCGCACTGACATTTACATATCTTGGCCCAAATGGCGCCGAAAAGAATATCTGTACGCAGAGAAAGATTTCACCACATTTTGCGGATGAGATGTGCTTTCAGCACCAGCTCTGTCAAAACACTGGATTTGACTGGCCCGCATATTGCATGATGAAAAGATACTGCGATTTGCGAAGATGTTCTGCATGAGGACCGAGATTGCACTTGTGCATATTTTTGTCCCACAGTATGATAAGGTTTTCTCCTCTTTTTTTTTCTTCTTGAGATTTTTTTTTTTTTCTTTCTTCCAGGCGGATGAACATCCGGAAATGCGTTGTTGGTGGGCATTATAACAATAGCCGCTATGCAAATAGCGGAAGTCGGATGGCTTATCCGGTCGATCTGACTTCCGCAAGTTTTCATCGCAAAGAATCAGCAGCTCGAAAATTCTGCTGCAGGGCATGTTCTGAACTTGGCTCCGAAGTTCTTTGAAAAAAATTAATCCTTAAAACTGCGTTCAAATTATGCCAAGAAATACTTTTAATTAGACAAAGAAATACCTTATCCCTCCACCATTCCCAAAACTTTCTATGAAACAAAAAATGCTGCAGTTTTTTTTTCGTCGTCCTTCATTCCATTGCAGTAAATCAAGTCAATTATGTCAGGTCGGTGTTCGACAAAAGCGGTGATGATGGAATTTAAACACTGTGGTCAGCCTTTAGGATAGGCCATATCCTCCTTATAGGAGTCCCTTAAACCGTTTTAGTTTAATACACTCAACAAATCAAATCACAGCAAGCAACAGACACAATCCTAACACAATAATTCTAGCCACGCAAACAACAGTCACACAAGTACCAAGATAGTTGCAAGAGCACACACTAGCAGAAGTCCTAAGACTCCTATAAGAGGTCCTTTCTGAAGCAGGCAAAGCTGGCAAGTGTCCATCTTTGGTCCTTGCTGGCTTCACCAAAGAGTTGGCCAGAAATGGCAGAGGATCAGGTCAGACTTGTCTAAAACCCAGTTTGCAATTTCTCATGGTCAACCAGGTGCACAGCAGGGACTTCTGCTGCACATGCCTGTGCTTGTCACAAAGATTTTTGCCTCTTGCAAAGATGCTACAACTGCTACCATTGGAACCCCACAAATTAAACGAGCATGTGTTCATGTAGATCTTTTTGAAATTACACAAAACGTTGAGAGGATTATCAAATCTTCCAATTGAGATGAAAATGCCAAATATTGTGTCACACCAAAAGCACATATATTTTTAGAACATATACTGTACCTCATACATGTTGTCACAAATGTCTCATCATTATTAATACTGTATTGAATATACCAAAATCATTCTTTCAGTGTCTCTTTATCATGCGCTGCAATTCACAGTACAGTACAGGTGGTACCTTGCAATTCAACCCAAATCCAATGCTGGACTATGGTCAAATTGTGAAGCAGTCAAGTTGCAAGGCCATGTGAAATGACATGTTTTCTACATGGCAGTTGATGTTTCATGTAACCCCAAAGATGAGTTGAACTCCCAGCAAATTTGACCATCACATTGCAGGACAGTCAAATTGTGAGGTACCACCTGTATAACCATGTGAATGGGATTTGACAGCTTTTTGGAGTCTCCATGCATTTCAAAATTGTGTCCCAATCCAAATATCTGCACAGAATACGTATTTATCAGCAAAAATGAATAACAGCAGGTTTAAAAAATGTAACTAAAACTTCAGTATATCTGCATATGAATAATAATTGTATATTGAGTTGATTGTGTGACCAAAAAAATAACAGTAGATTAGTGTAATCCAGGAGCAAAAAAAAAAAACTTCCGAAAATTCTGTAAAATGCTTCTGAGTTCATTCCACGAAATTGTTCATTTCATTGCACAAAAACAAAAATCACACGCACGATTCGAAAGCCACCAATGAATTTTGTCGGATTACATCCGGACTTCTGCTGCTGTTGCCAGTTTGTCGCAATTGCTGAGATCCGTTTTCGCTTCTCCAGGAAACCTTGGGGAATTTGAAAAACGTTCTGCGTGTTGATCTTCTCAACGGAGTGCCTGCGAATCACAGAAATTATTTTATTCCTTCAACGGTGTTGGCGAGAATAATTTTAAAGTCATTTGACACCCAGACAAAACGCAGTGGAAAATAAACATGAATAAACCTGTTCTAAATTTCCATCATTACTCGCATCAAATAGGTGTTCAGCTTGTTCACATTATTCTCTCGTACTGTTTTCCTCATCATTGGAAGTACATACGGATTCAGATCGTTAACAGAAGCCAGAAAATCAGGGATGTCTTCAGCATTTCCAAATTTTGTTTTGCTGTCACACAATTTTTCTCCGCATTTTCTTCAATACAAAAGCAGTTCACAAGTATGCGTGAAGTATGTGCATCGATATTTTTATTAATTTTTTAAATGGAACAAAAAAGTAACGTGAATATGTTTGGGTTTGTGGATCATTTATTAAATTTGCATCGAAATAATGTGGGTCGCGCTGTTCCAAGGGAAAGACTTCCGCGCTGAAAAAATACATCACTTTAAGTTTAATGAAAAATCTTAGTACCATACATTCCTTTCATTATAGTAATAATTATTTAGAAATATTTCCCCATTTTTTAAAAATCGGCATTTCTTCATCTGATGATAAACATTAACTTCAGAATGTTTCATGAATCTACCACATACATTTCCTGTGTTTTGCGCGGATGCTGGCCTAAATATATAGTACACAGGGGAATGCGAAAGAAAAATTACACTTGTTACGGGGTGATTGATGAACAGTCAACTGACATGAAGATAGTCAGAGTCTCTTCCTTCGTACAAAAAAATCGTTTCTTACTGCCTGAAGATGCCCGGATTGCAGGTGGATGACGCCTACTTCCGGTATCCCTGAAAGCTGGGTTCAGCCCTCCATACAGAACCGGATTTATGGCAGAATTGCAGTACGCCAAACAGTAAGACCAGAACAGCATCACTTCGTACCAACGTGCCAACTGAAACCGTGCAAAAGTTCGAAAAAATTAGGTCTATCGAGAAAAACAATTTGATGGTCTGTTCACACTTTTTTTGCAAGAAAAATCGCAGAATGGATCGAAAAAAGACGAATCTGCGGGTTGAATGTAGTATTTCCGGAGTCTCAACAAATACGGGATCGAAATGAAACTGATTTGTGGCCACTTTTGAAATTGTCAGTCACCTGCTGTATGGTATTGGCCCAACTTGAAAAGTAAATTTGGAAAATAGATTGTCATCAGATCTTTAGTGAGTCCTAGAACAGGTTAAGAATACCCTGTTCTGAACTTGACTTTTGTATTCATGTGTCTGCAACCAGAATGTTGCAACAGTGTTTCATGACTGGTCATTCACATGTCCTGGTTTACTTTCTGTTCATTATGTTCATGTGCGGCCAGTCACCTGTCTTGCGCATCTGGAATCTATAAAGGAGTGCCTGAACACTCTTCTGACACTCATTACTGGTTTGGACTGTATTGTGTGTATATGAAATATACTCACTTGTCAAGAGAAGTATTCCAACTTGTTTTACCCTGGCCATAAAAATTAATACTTCTCAACTCAGGGTGTTCCAATAAGAAATAATTGAATTAGAGTAAAGGGTTACAAAGCGGAAAAGACATTTGACACGTAATCACTTATTATTGTTATATTTGGCAGTTTGGGATAACAATAAAAGATCATTCCAGTTTCTTTATGACATTTTCCAATTTTTTGGTTCTGGATTACTGTATGGATGAGGTACATAAAAACATGAATAAAAATTATACCTATATAGAAAAATATCTCGTAGTCTCAAGCAAATGTTAGGAAGCAACAATTTGACATTTACCGCATTATTTTCAAAGGGAAACCTGAACCCATCAGAAGATACCGTTCAGCAACATGAAAAAGTCCTCTATTTTTGTCCCCCCCCCCTTGCTTTTCATTCATATCCGAAAATTATATTTATTTGTAAGAGTTATAGTGATCCTGCAATCATGATCAACCCTTTCCCTTTGCAAAAATGGACCCAAGAATGTTGAAACATTTTATAAAACTAAAAATGCGAGACTTCCAACTTTTTTACCTAAAAAATCCTTGTGGATTGTCAAAAACAGACTAGCATGCTGACTTTAACGTGCAATTTCTTTCCCACTTCAATGAATGTAAAAACCAAGATCACGTTATTAAGGCAACAATTCGTTTTCAAAGCTGTGAACACACGTGATCAATCAAATTTTCTTCGCGCACCTATAAGACTTGAAAACTCAGACAAGATTGGCAAAATCTTCCAGGTTTTTCTTTTTAAAAAGCATGAAAGAGCATATGACTGGAGAGAGAGATGAGTTCATTGTCTGTTACATAAGTCTGTATAGCGTCCGAGAAAATATGTGAAAAATTCATACTCATCCCATATTTC
This sequence comes from Notodromas monacha, assembly GCA_905338405.1. Taxonomy (NCBI): domain Eukaryota; kingdom Metazoa; phylum Arthropoda; class Ostracoda; order Podocopida; family Cyprididae; genus Notodromas; species Notodromas monacha. Next base: position 32,641 of record CAJPEX010002014.1, read on the forward strand.
TAAAAATGTCAATTCTGACGCAAGCAGCGTCGATTCTTTCTTGGACCACTCCTATTATATAAACAGTATTGCATGCTAATAATTCACACCTGCTCTCACTACAGCAGGAAAAACGCCTCACAGGGATTCATTTCTCACAAGAAAGCCTCCATTTTTTCCGCCTCTTATATAGGCGAAAGGGAATATTAGATTTAAGCTGAAGCAAATGGTCTTTTCCATTCTTATATAGAAATTGCTCTATTCCTGGACCCACCCGGGGAATCCGCACTTGGTTATAGCTATATAAGCTGGCATGCAAGACACGTCCCCCGTGATGTGCGTCTGTAATATGCCCATGATGTGCATGGGAGCAGATGCGTCCATTTCTGGAAAATCAACTGCGAGCTGCTCTGGCCTCACGTGATAGCTATATAAGCTGGCATGCAAGACACGTCCCCCGTGATGTGCGTCTGTAATATGCCCATGATGTGCATGGGAGCAGATGCGTCCATTTCTGGAAAATCAACTGCGAGCTGCTCTGGCCTCACGTGCCAACATAAGAAATGGTCCATGTTGCTTTCTTTTTTTTTCCATTTTTCAAGCTTTTGCGTTACATCATGATACGAAAATTTACTCTGCGCGTCGAAATTTAGAAAAACAAGGTTTAAATGGAGGTTTTCCTTGGAAAACTTTTCTGGGTTCTCGCCTATGTATAGAGATAAAAACACAGGCAATCAGCTTTTTATGAGGCCTAGAACATACATATATTCAAGGAACACCTCATATATTCGAGAAACACCTTTAATATACGTTTCTAATTTTTCAATAATGTTTTATTCAATATTTTCACAGAAGAAAACAAAGAATTCCATAAATCCAATTGAGTAAAATCACACACACACAATAAATACAAACACATGATTTGATCAAACAAATAATTGACATCGAAGATTTGTGTACAAATCAGTGATAGAAAGAAATTAGAAGATTGTCCTTCAAGAGTTTAGGACAGACTGATGCTTATAAAAATTCAAAATAAAAAGGGTTGTCAGCATTTTCTTGGAATGGTATGGTAAGGATTCTAACCAGAAAATTCCAGAATATTCTGAAAGATGTATACTGGCCTCTGATTGGCCGAAATCATAAAAATCAAAGAAGTTGTCACACACATCATCATGCTGATGCGCAAGGATACACTCATCTGGTTCCTTTTGCCATTTCTTCCCAACGTACATACAGAAATTTTTCTGACGAATTTCAGAGGAAATACATATTGAGATGAAAACTAGAACATTTTCTGTTTCGCGCGATATGCTTGGTTTGGGATTTCAAGGAAGACTCGTATCACACAATTAAAAGAATACCTGATTTATTTCCCGTTTTCAAGGATGAACCATTTATTCTCATCACATAAAACTGCATTATTCTCGGCTTCTCAGAAATAAGCGATTGTGGCACTTGAATTAAAATCAAGTTCTATGTTCACGAGATTTTCTTAGTAAATATAATAAAAAATAAAACCTAAGAAAGCCCGTTTTTAATCCACTATCACGATCTGGACGAAGATTTGATTAGGTTTCTCGCACAAATTAGGAAACCCGTGATTCATTCTGCAATTTCAAAGATGAATGATATTTTTCAACTCATCTCGACACGTGATATATACAGCTACTCAATAATTGAGATATCACATTCAAAAATGTACTGTACTTGAAAACGTACGAGATCATACATTGCTGGAATAAAGAATAATTTCGAATGAAGGCTATCTCAATGTTAAATTCTTTGGCGGAGCTATAATTTTTTGCTTTATCATTGCGTGAAAATGTTTGAATTTCCTCACGAAGACTCTAGTTTGAAAGAAAAATGTAGGGAAACATTCTATGATTTTCAACACATTCATGTCGAAGCTCTGTGAAGAAGAGCTCTACAGCAAACATGTTGTACATCAATACCGCTTCAAAAAAGTTACTGATCCGACCTGAAAAGTTTGGCAGTGACACATATGTTCGTATTTCAGCTTCATGTGAAAGCAAAAAAGAATAAAATGCAAAAATAGGAGCACTTCAAGTTTAGAGATTTGTACAGCACATTAGCTGAAACTTTGAATGCGAAAACTTGACTTTTGCTTTCGAGGATTTTTCACATCTATTGTCGAAACTTTTCCTCTTTCCGACCATCTGAATTCTATTTCATATGCGTAATGCTGGTGGAACTGCAGAAATGTTTTTGTTAAAGAAAGTGCCATCAGCAACAGCACAGTAAAAAATGGCTCTGCAATTTATTATATTTTTTTCAGCTGAATCAGCTCACGTTTTCATCTATTACTTTGAATTTTTTGCAAATTCGAATCAAAAGTGAACAAATTCTCTTTACTTCTCTCCGTGAAAATAAGCAGGGCATATATTACTTTGATGAAAAAGAATGCAAATTTGATCTAATTAAGCTGCAAGTCCAATATTTGTTCAGGGCCCCAATAATAATACAGTAACTTATTATCATTGGAACATAATACAGTACTTTTTAATGAAGCGCAATATGACTACGACATACGGTATTTCGAATACCTGGTTGTGAATGAAATTGACAAGACAACTAACTGAGATTAAATTAATTTATGTGAATCATAAATACTTTCGCGAGGATTTATATTTCACGCACACGCTCAAATTTGTTGACTCATCATCCACACGGCAAATATTAAGAAAGTATTTGCGTATTAAGTCTTCATTCCATCTCAAATGTTTGTTTCGCAAATGAACTGATTCATTCAATTTTTAGTAGATCTCGTGATAAAAATAACTTGATGCTTACCCGTCTGGGTTTTCCTCCTTCATGAGCCCACATCGCATAAAGGTTCAAAAACTGCAGCGGAGCCCAACATAGGCAAAAAACGATCATGACTGCCAGTGACATCTTCAATACCTGTATGAACGTAGAATAATTAAGCTCCTTCATCAATGAACGATTACAAAAGAAAACTTATGATGGTTCATTATTTGACGTTCATTTGATCACACACACAAAAAAAAATAGGTTCCACACCTTGCGTTTGATGCCTCTGCGATGATTGTTGGCGGCGGAAATGGGTTGTGACAGTTCCGAACCCCCAGGGGTTTGAGACCTCCAGATATGAATGCCAATCAAGCAGTAAGTCACACTCATGATGCAAAACGGGATGATGAACATGGTCGTAGAAACCTGCCGAAAAATTAGGATTTTAAAGCACACAAAAATGCTAAAATATACTGGGTCTTTCAAAAAAAGCGATGTGATGAAAAACATCGGGAACTGTGAGTAATTCTCATCAGCAGCAGCAGTCTTCAAAAGCGAATATCGAATATTTGGACGAAAACAATATTATTTGAGCCAAGTCTCCTGCCTACTGTCTCGAATCGTTCCAATAAAAAAATAGCAATTTCCATACATAGCTTGTGCAAATACTGATTATTTGATGCAATGAATTGTATTTTTCATAATTTATTTTACATTCAATTTTTTCATCCTTTTGAAATCGAGGTTCGTTGAAGGAAAGCGATTCGCTGAATCAGCATGTTGACTATTATCACCGCTTGTTTGTTTACATCGATTTTAATTAATTCAAGAGAATAAATAGCTAATGAACTTTCATTTTTTCCAACTTAATATCGTAAATGTTTTTCCGCGTCGAATACCGTGCATTATTCTCTATGATCAGCTATATGAAGAGAATATATACTGTACTTAGCTGTACTTAAGACAAATTGATTTCCATCATGGGACGAGGATTCATTAAGCCCCTGTTCATCTTGTTTGTTAGTTGTAATGGTTTCCATCATTATGATCATTCGAGCCATCTTCTATAAGGAATTGCGGTTCTCATTTGGATTTATCCTAGCTTTCACGGTTGAAATGCTGTCTCTTCAGTATTGTAAACGATGTTTTCAAAACGGATTTTCTTGATGAGAATACGAAATTTCATTCGAAAAATGAAAATATTTTGCATCGAAAATTCCTCATTCAAAAAAGATTTATTCTTGTGCACTGTCATAGATTTGTAAGTTTAATGTAAACCGAAAAAAGGTAAAATCCCTTGGTTTTCGTCATCCTCCTCCCTGAAAATCTATATTTTACGAATATTTTTCTGAAAGTTGAGAACAATAAGTGTTATATTCAAAGCGATTTTTATCACATTCTCAGCCTTTTTTCTCTAAATTTTCATGAAATATGAACCATTCTGTACTTATTATGCTACACAATATTAAAGTTCGAAATTATCTGAATCAATCTGTGCTTGTGGCCATCATATGAGTTGACGTACGTCGTTTTACATTTTATTTTCGAATAATGTTCAAATCAATCGACGAATTCGAATATTAATTCAGAAAAGCTATTAAATAAAATTTTTCAATTCCTTTCACGAAACCTGAAGATTTGATTTTCGAATTGTGATTCTAATGATTTTCATTGTTTGAAAAAGCAGACAGCAAAACAAATGACGCGTTTTTCGTACCGTATAAAACCACTTAATATCCTCGATAATCGACTTGATGATAAATGCCTGTATCAAATCAATTTTAATGAATGTCTACGGATTAATTTTAGTCCTTTTTGTCTCCAAGTGTTCATTGTAATGTCTTCAATGATTCATCCGATTCATCCTCATCATCAGCAACACAATAAGGGCTCTCGGATTTATCTTCATCCGCAATTGTGTTTCCAGCATCACCGTCCGTTATAGTGCTCTGCACTAACGCAAATTCCGCGGATAAATCGCAGATGGGCATTTATGCGCATGCTGCAGCTGATGCGCATATGTACATGTGTAATCGTATATGGGATACGGATCCCACGCTAATTAAACACCCGGGTTCCAATTTACCAGAGTATAATAGGTTCGCTTCCAGAACCCGTCCCTGAAGCAGGTCCCGTCCGGACGCAGTTCCGCGAACACCGGCCACGTTTCCAGACACAGTCCCTCCTCGTAATTCGCCCACTGAAACGGAATAAAAGCCCAGAGGGAAGAAAGTCTTTCTTATTCTGCCTTGCTGGAAAGCATCATCGTCATATCCTCATGCTGAGTTTCTGATGGTCTTTCTAGGTGTTCCTCATCACCCTCTTTTCTATGAAGGAGAGGAGAACAGTGTGCATATTATAAATGGAGCATCAACTTCATCCCGTCCTTGGGGAAATCATCCATCGTCTCCAGGGGGCGAAGAATTACGCATTTTGTGCTCCGAGAGATAGGCTTACCGCAAATGAACTTTTCGAGCAAGCTGGGTTAATATTGGGGAAATTTTTGGACTTTTTGAGCGGCCAATTTCATTCGGAACTCAGACAATTATGCTCTCGCTCTGTGCATAATTACGCAAAACTTATTCCGGCAGACGTGAGTGATTATGCTGTATATATATGCATGGTGCGCCACGTATGTGAGTAAAATGTACAGTGAGACTCCTGGATGGGGATGTAATTGATGCATTAAGAGTGTCCCTAAGTCAAAATGTCCCTAAGTTGAGTTTAATTTTCTCTTAGACTTACATTATATAATTTTTAATTGGTGTTTTATTGACAAAATACTAACCATGATTCCATGAAAATAAAAATTGCCTCCCAATTTGAACTGATTCCGATTGATATACAGTTGCCCCCCGCCTAACAGATCTCCCGTGTAAGGGATTTTCGCCAAACAGACCACCTCTGCAAGCAGTTTTTCCTCCCGCCCAACAGACAAAATCCGCCAAACAGACCTCCCGTGTAAGGGATTTTTGCCAAACAGACCAGCTCTGCAAGCAGTTTTTCCTCCCGCCCAACAGACAAAATCCGCCAAACAGACTTCTTTTGGTTTAAAATTAGTGTTGAAAATTGAAATTTTTAATTTTTTATGTAATTGAATTCGTGTAAAGGACTTTTTGTCTAACAGACTTGTCCCTTGCACAAAGCAAGTCCATTAGACGGGGGTTGACTTTATTTCAACACAATATGGAAATTTGGGGAATTGAATACTGATACCTCTGTACAGTACATAGAGATGTTGGCATTCTCTGTAAAAATAACGTTCAAGTGAAAAAAGAGAGAAGGAACTCCCTTCATGCTGGAGGTAATTTTTAAAATAAGATAATGGATGGTGAATTGGTGGGAGAAATGCCCAAGCACTTTTCCTATATCAATTTTATGGTTGGAAATATCTGTTTTCTGTAATTTGGCCTGACACTTACTTGCAATGTTATTGCATAATGTCCCTATGTCAGGTCAGTGTCCTCATGTCAGGCTTTTTTTTATTAATTCTTATGGGAAAATAAGTGTCTGTGTGTTCAATTGTCTGCATGTCAAGGTGTCTGATGCATGCCAGGGTCTCACTGTACATGAAATAATCTGATCCAGTGTTCTCAAGCCTGTGGACTGACACTGGCCTGCAGAAGTTTTATTATTTTTTTCATGCATTATTCAGGGACAGATAAAGTTATACATATAAAAACCTTATATAACATACAAGAAAATATGATATGCTTCTCCATGTATATAGCCTGGAAACTATCTTAGATTAATGTGATTTGATGAGATTTTTTACGAACGAATGTTTGAAACGATTTACGAACTTGATAAAAATCATAAACTCCAAGTATAAGAAATGAAATTTATTTTGAAAGCTAGAAAATTTTAATGTTTCCTGATAGATCGCATTCATCTGCGAAATTGCACGAGTTTTCAGTGATTGGTTTCTATATATACGAGCCTAGATTAAAGTTTATCAGCGAAGAGGCAAGAATAAGATTCAATTTAAATGCACAATTCGAACGTTTCAACCAAATGCGAAAAATTCCAAAAAAATGCATAGATCATTTATAAAGGAGTTCTGGTTTTCTAAAGATGTATTTTTATACTGAACTTGTTGCATGAACTAAAACGTAATCTAGTGTAAAAAGTAGGGTTTCAACTTATGTTCATCAGGCATGCTAGGTTTTCTTAGCCAAAAATTCAATTACCAAGTTAATCGAAAGAGTTTGACTGGGAAGCTCGAGTGACGGAATATATTGCTTTTGGTACTCCGTTTATTCTCGGAGCTGCCTTTTTTAAAAGTTATCTGACGTAAATTAATTTTTTAAAATGGCCGAGTCCACCCTATGGATGTAGTTTTTCCTAAACAAGAAACTTCTGGATAAAGTTCATCAAAGAATATGTTCTAGTGCTTCCATTCCCAAAAATATTTGTAAAAAAAACTGTGGGGATAAATCAATCAGATATTATTTGATGAACTTCGGGCCCATCAACATGCACTTAAACATATCATCTTCCACTTGAATAGGTTAAACATTCATGAAGATTTTCTGAATTATTGTTTTCAATAATTTTCCAACTGCATAGAAATGTTTTTGATGTGCATCTATATAAGCCGCCTCATTCCTAAAATAGACAAAATTTATCCCGAAATGATCAAAGTGGCTAAGGGATTACGAAGTTATCATCTTTTTCATGTATGATGGACTGGAAGAGCACATGCTTCACTTGACACCAAACTCATCTCCAAAGAAAAAGTTTAATGAAGCTGTAGGGAAAAGGAAATTTCTGATGCACTGAGGAATGAAGCCATCAGTGGGATCGCCGAGTAATTAAGGTCGTTCATGTGTTTAAGAAATATACGTTTATCAGGTTCATGTGACCTGAATATCTAGTACACGAATTTCTGAAGGTGCAGTCTATCCAAGCAGAAAATTACGGACGAAGAAACAAGGATTCCAAGCCAATAACATAGCGTGAATTTAGGTCAGATGAGAATTAAGGTTCTTTTCACTGGTAAACTGGTGGCAAACAATAAATAAAAAAATGCTGCGCTTGATTCCAGAGCAATACTATGAAAGCAGCTAACGTAGAAATGGCGTTTCTTTCGTGTCAATTGAAAAAAGGGATTCTCTAAATATTTTCAAGAGATTTTGAAAAACGATAGCTTAAAATCGGAATACAGCGAGAGAAAAAAATGGTGCAAATACCTTATATTCTGCATGGAAAGCTCACGTGTTGAGCACAAAAAAGTGAATGCCTTTTGTTTTTAACTGAATTTAAAGTTCTTTCACCGTGGAATCTATGAGTATTCTTGAGTTATTTTTTGTACCATTCAAATTCTTCAAAAAATGTACGTTATTGTTAACTTTTCCATAAGACTATAAGCTTCTTATGCTGAGATTTATTCTAAGTACATTATTGCAATAACCAATGATGTACTTAAATTTTAATGATTGGATCTATCAAAAATTGCAATAAAAGGCTTTTCTGAATATCATCTCGACTCCCAGTTCTGATATCACCCAGATTTTCCCATACTTTTTATGGAACATGAAAAATGTCCAGAAAATTTAGAGGCGGCTTTTCAAGTGTCGATACATTATCTATGTATTTTTCTTTAATCAATCTCCACTTCATTAGCAGCATGACATGAACAGTTTTCTGTTTAATGTGATGACTAATATCTCCCATGTTTGAGTTCGCCAAGGTACCCGTGCTGAAAAACTCATCAATCACACATTATAATACAGTACATGTACAGTAATTCACAAACAAATATTAACACTGTAACCAACACAAATTCAACTGAATAAATACTGTAAGGGCATTTTTACAAAGATAAATCCCTTTTTCGTCATCGGAATACTTTGTTTATGAAGAAGTCACAATGTCGGAACGCCAGCATTATACTGTATGCTGAGAAGTATTGTTTTAATCACGTTTTGTAAAAATTCAAAGGCTAAGAAAAAATCACCAATCAAATATAAAAGTGTAGCTACAGTACTGGACAAACGGAGTCTACGGGAAGCATGTAATGATGATGAATGCAGGTAATTTCCATGATAAGAATTTCCCTTTCCATTCCCTATCCCATTTTTCTCCAAGTAGAATTTATCTTTTCGAGTGAGAATAAAAGCGAGAAAACTCCGTATATACAAACACAATATGAGACGAACGAAGGAAATCAGACCTACTTTCAAGGCATCAACATATCCTGCAAGATTCTGCCTTTATTCTCTCTAGAAAGTTCTGGATTAGGTTTTGATGCTTCACGATGAAGTTGCTTGTATTGAAGCTCAGGTCGCGTGAAGCGAAATGCCGGAATTGATTAGCTGCTGTTCATCCTGGTTCGGCGTGTTCCATGATCTTATAGTTTCTTTCCAAGATATTTTTTGTTGCCTGCTTGAACATCAATAGGACCATGATTTTCAGGAAAATGTTTTGAAAATAACCATGTGAAGACCATGGTTAACTAATGTACGAGTCACGCGAGACCCTCTATATATCTATACCAACTTCATGTCCGCAATATTCCACGAAAAAAAGAATTTAAAATATATTTCCTACATATAAATGTGGGAAAATATACACGCTCTTGATTTTAAAAAGTGAAGGAAAAAACCTGCTTGAAAAACGTTTTTGCTCACACAGATCACTCTGTCTGGATTTATGTCATATGAATTAGTATAATTATCATTATATACCTGAGGGATATCCCTCTCCATCTTTTTTATATCCAGGTTAAATTTTATATAGAAGAGATAGAGTTGAAGGTTTGTAGGATCGAAAAAAAATTTTAATGGGTGTCTGTACTGGAAGCATGTATAATGATAGAGAAGAGACAGAGTTGAAAGTTTGTGGCTTTTTTGTACATTTTTAGAAGGGGTAAAAGTCGTAAAACAGACCAAAAATTCTTCAAAATAGCATGTTAATTGTCTTGAAAATTCTGATTACTATTGCCAATAGACATTGTCATCATTATTTCGAGAAAATTTGGTTTTTATTGCCTTTAGAATATTCAGTAATTGAGTAAAGCGCAAAAGTTTTCAAGTGTCCTTGTAAGAATCCTCGGGGCACTAATAAAAGGTTCACCTAACGTTTGTTGTGATCTCTCAGTGATTTATTTACAGATACAGATGACTCAGACTTATGCACTCAAGATTAACTTGTTGGAAAGACAAAATTGAGCACTTGTTTCGATTGATGGATCTGTTAACTGGGAATTAATGGAAAATGCATTGAAGTGCTACAATGAGCAGTGCTAAAATGAAGTTTACTCATCACCAGATGAGAATAAAAATTATTACGCATTCTATATTCGGAGTTTCATAATAAAGTAAAGTATTTTGAGATACTTTAAAGACATAACTTATGTACCACTGTACGAAAATGAGTTTCTCAAAAATTATAGTCAAATGATACTCAACACGCAGTTGTTATAGGAGAAAGTTTCCTGATACAGTACAAATCCGCTTCAGCATGCATAAAGAAAAAGGTCTTATCTAATCTCATCATATTATTTCATTGATTGAAGAAGACTGATTTCAAAGATATCGCGAATGCTTCCAGGAAGAACCCCTGATGCCGCAATCAGAGGTCACTTCCGGATTTATTTGATTTCAGGAAGATACCAAATCCCATTTACTTACGCCCGTATACACCGTAATACATGCCTATTGTGAGAAGGAGTTCTCGGATTTTCTGGCAATGTCAAAGTTCACGAAGCAATGTTTGTTCGAGCAAGTCTAATTAGTGATACTGTATATGTGCGACCTTTCATCATGCATCAGCAGCAGAAGTGGATCAGATTCCGATTTCCTAGAATCTGTCACAGGGAGATACTCGATCGCGGGGAATATTCGATCAGTAGCATATACCGTAGTTCTTGGGTTAAACTGACTGGAATGAAGAGGATGGACCTTTCTGAATAGCTTCGATCATGTATATACAGAGATTTGGATTATTATCGTGTTTTCTGGAGATCGAATGCCTGAATCTGATTTGCCTATATACTTTATATGGAATGGAAAGAAAGCAGATCCTCAGTCAATGATCCAAGCTCAAGTAAATCCGTCCGTCTTACGGTAAGCAGATTTCGTTCGACTGCTGGAAATATATAAAGACTAGCGTTTCAGTCTTTAATTGTAAGATGTTCGAATACACTCGCATAACAAGATAAAATGTAAAAATGTTTCTAGAGTTGCCGAATGACTGCCATGAAATCGACTTGAAAATACAGTACAGTAGTTACAATTTAATTTGAGGGTTTTACTAAACTGTACAGAAATGTTTGAATTGCAGATCTGTTTGATGTTAGCGCCAACGAAAATTTCTGAGCCTCTTTAATCATATTTAATCATATTATTGGCATATTTATATGTGCGCGTGCGAATTTTTTTTTTTGCGTGACTACATTTTTTACATTGCGAGTAATTAAATGTATTGCAGCTTGAGCAACATCCCACTATACTCAATTCTCTTTTTGTTTTTGCATTTCTCATCTCACCTCGTACTGAGCACCCTCTTATTGAAGGCAGCATGAATTTTGCTGGTTAAATCTGGTCCTCATCTTTCCTCATCCCTCAAAACAGTTCTGAACTTTTTTTTGTGGAAAGTTGTCATTGAAATGGATTTTGTGCCATTCTGGGACCATAACATTAAATACATGCAACACTTCACTTGAAAAGTTGGTATATTTTGGCAAGACCTTCTGCCACTGAGCATGGGATATTTAAAAAGTCTACTTTCATACCAAGGCCTAAAGTTGGGGAAAAGTTCAATATTCTTTTTATACGTGTGCAAAAAATGTTGAATGAAAATAGTAACCCTTGCACTGCGTGGTGTTTTCTCCTGCATTCCTGGCATAGGACTAGCATATGGAAGACTCCTGAAAGCAATAGAAAATTTGCCTCCTAGATTTTTCCCAACTTATTTGCCTTCTCAACCTGGGAGCATTTCAGTGAACTTGGGTCAAACTGAAATGTGCCACTATACTCCCAAAAATATCCCAACTTGCCACCCAATGGAAAAAGCACTCATTTCATTGTGCAGGTTTTAAAATGGATTTAAGCAAAAGCTTTCATCTGGGGTTTTTCTATTGCAACAGCTCAATTTGATAGAGATAGCGATTGTGCGGAATTTTCTCGCGGTCCCTCTATGAAACAAGGCGCCAAATTGGAGCCGAAACTGTAATCCAATCGGCGCATCACCGGGATGCACCGACACAAACAAAAGTTAAACTGATTCCCACAAAAGGGGTATCCTGAAATAAAACGCAAAACGAATTGGCAAAACAAAGACCCTCGAGGCCAAAAAAGGAGAGCAATCCCCGGAAACGGGATAAAACAAATCGCCAAAAAAGTCGGCGCCACCCTTTTGACAGGGGGACATCGACTCCTCTGAAAACTTGGGGTCATTCGACCCCTCAAGACTTTGCAAAAACACAAACCAGCTGTCAAGAAAGAGACGAAAAATCTCGTCTCCTATATCGTAAAACAATTTGTCTCCCAAATTAGGGACGTCTCAAGCTGTCAAAAACTCGAGTTTAGAAATACTCAACTGGNGAGACCTGGATTCGGTTGTCTAGGTATAAAATTTCTCGAATTAGACAAAATTTTCAGATAGGTAGGAAAGAACTATTATTTGTTAGAAGGTATAAGAGATCTGAGCTGGCCAGTCTCAGATCTCGAAATGTATGCAAAAAAGAGATACTCAATAAGGTCAGTGCTGCGGATTGGTGTTCTTCGTTGGTGCAGTGAATTTGTTGCGAGCTCGGTTGGTTGGATAATTTGTGATCCCGATAACTCAGTGTTTTTTGATCCCCTTGTTTTAATTCTCTCGAGTGCGCTTTTGTTTCATTGTACAAGATAGTAAATAGTGAGTCTTTTCGACCAAAGGTTGAACTTTTCCCTTTTGAGACATATCTGTCATTTCGACGGATAGTCTAGTGTCGCGTATTCCTCCTCGGTTGGAGGCAAAAAGTCCAAGGAGTGGTGGTCTTGTATTAAAAGA
>CAJPEX010002015.1:0-23617 GCA_905338405.1 Notodromas monacha
TTCCTGATTCTATTTGCAGGATATAAAAATGTGTCGCCGACACTTTCATTTACGTTGTTTGGTTTTAAATTTTGATATGAATCCGGGTTGAATTTGAACACATTTCGTGGCCATGGTGTACATTCATTGGCGGGAATGTTCAGTATTCAAAGTGATAATCTATAGTTGATGTGATTTGAGTTGTGCTACGTTTACATGTGCACCGTGCATGTGCTTCCACACATGTGAGATTGGCACCATCCAGTTTACAAAGAAGTGCATGATTCCCCTGACACGTGAATATAAACATTCATAGATGATTTTCTCTGAGGTATTCATTTACCTTATTCCTCGCCAATGTTAAGGTGTGCATGGGACACAAGTACATGCACAATTATTTGTTCTTGCATTGCTAATCAGAAACCATTATTCAAGTACAGTATATATATATGCATAATTTCATGTTTCATACCATTTATACAAGCAATTAAAAATCGAACAATGAAGCATAGACGAAAATCTCTGGACTGGTACATCGCAAGAATAAACTTCATTCTCTTCAGATGCATGATGTATTCTGCAGATACTTCGTAAATATTCATGCATAGCATTTTCAAGTCCAGTCAATGCGTGGCAATGCACTTTTTTCTTGCCAGAACTACACTTCCAAAATAAGGGGTTGATGGGAATTTTTAACGAAGGCTTAGATGGATATACAGTACTGTATATGCTTTCTTGCGCACGACAAATGAAAACCAGTAAAAACAACTTGAAACTCGCAAATCATACGCATGAGGATGGAGGAAACCAGCGATGCGTTCAGTAGGTGTATAATGNAATGGCAATCAGACAGAACAGAGCTCTCAACACAATAACCACTGTCAGGCAACCAACAATCTAATGATTCTCCTGTAACTTCTCCGGGGCTTCCGCTGCCCTGTGATCATTATCTCCTCATCACCCGGTTTACCACAATGCAGCAAACCGGGTCCCTATCCGCTCCAGGGTCCCTTGGGTGAGGTGTTCTGTGTGGCGTGCCCAAGCAAGGATGCTGCGCTTGGGTCACGCAACATGGACGCAACCCCACAAAACCCCCCCCCCCTTTGGGTGACAACGGCCGGTTGGCTGGAGACATCCAAAGGACCCAGAATGGGGGTTGCGTAGATGTTGCTTGTTGTTGGGGGCCGGGAGGTGTGCGGGTGCAGTGGCACTGGAGGATGCAGAGCATCCTTGACTGGGCAAGGGTTGCCAAGATTGTGGTGTGCAGGCACACCAGGACGTCCTAGGAAACAAAGGATAAATTCGTTACTTGTCTCCCAGATTCTGCCCAGGGCAGAAGTCCCAAATTTTGTTTAGAAAAGGTTTCCTGTCAAAGTCAGTGTGTCAAAAAAGTGGAAAGTGTTTGAAATTTTTACCACGCAAGCGCTTGTCCTTTTGGTGGTTTCCACGCCAGGTGCGGCGTTACTTCTCAGCTGGCCTGGTGTTGCCGGTTGATGATCGTGGCTGGCAGTCTGGTCCAGCTGCATGCGCATGGTAGGTGGGGGCCCCCTGGGGATAGAAAGCTCAATGACGTGCCATGGGCTTACCATTGCTTGCTGCCACTGCAGCCTTCAGAGTGCCTGTTGCCATTCTGCAAATGCGCAGACAGCTGTCTCATGGAGGCTGGCACCCGGTCATGCATGCGCATCCTCTGGAGCTCTGCAAGCCGCTGAGAGGGTCCCAGAGGTCTGCTGCTGCTGCCGGAGGAGGTCTGATAGTTACTTGTGTAAATGCCGTCACTCGCAGAGCTGTTTGGTGTGTGCTGCGCCGGCGCAAAGCAATCTTGGCATTTCTTGTCCAGGTTTTTGGAAGCGGAGTGCTGAGTTGACTGTGTCTTGGGTTTCCTTCCAGATCTCAGGGCAACTCGAGTACCATGGAAAACTGGAAAGAAAGAGCAAACACCGCAAAAAAGTAGAACTTTATAGTATTCACAGTCAAAAGAGCAATGGTAATTTTGTGCATAATGTTGACTGGGTCAGCAATAGGGCAGGTGGACTGATTCCACAGGGATCTTGTCTACAATGATTTCCTCTGCATGAAATATTTTGTTTTGGTCTCATACGTGTAGAATTCTCTCCCTTTTTGATTGGCATATAAAGATTCTATATACCGAAATTCTCTCTACGATTTTTTCTGCTCCCTTGCATTTTATTGAAGAGAAAGAGAGCAATTTATTGAAGACCCGCGTGGATACGTATGCATTATGGTAATCGTCTGTATTTTGTTTCTTTTGGTTTTGTTATTGACCTATGTCTGTTCAATATCTCGTGTGTCCGTGAAGCCCATTGAATGTAATCTTATAAGGAGCAAAAGGTAATAAGGGCTCATATATATCCGCAAAACGGCTACACATCGTCTCTCATTTATTTTATTTTGTATTCTCTCTTTTTCTTTTTTCACGCCCCTTTTTGTTTCAGTGACGAAATTCCTTGCTATAGCAGCAAAGCCAACTTTCCTCATCCTGCGTGCATAATCGGAACTCAATTCATAAATTTTGCCAAGATCAATATGTAAAATTCGAATTTCTTAGAATTGTGAATTTCAATGGAAATCAAATGAACTTGCCACTCATCGTGTTTGTATGAAAGGAGCTTCTTGGATCACGTTGCAATTAATTAGATTACCAGACGTAGCCTTCCCAAGTCTGAACTTTATGCACAAGGTCAAGCATCCTATCGATAATTGCGTCCCCCTCAATCAAATTAGGCAATTACTTAGATTCGAGCATTTTAGCCAAGCTCTTCAGCATCAGAATTCTCGGAAAAGGTATCAAGATCCACTCCCGGGTTTTTGCAGAATGTCAAATTGCATAGCAGTTTCAAACGAATCTACTACCTTTGTTGATGGGTTTTATTGAAAACATTGCCATTATAATTTGCTGGATACATGTGAACGTCATCAGCGGAGGTGATCTGCAATTATTGCATTAGATCTTGTGCTTGGTATATAAAAGCGTGTGTCAGAGCATAGTTTCAATAGTCTTCCCATTCATTCTCTGGTGTCTGGATGGATTGAAAGACCAACTTTGATAACGTATATTTGTATATATCCACTCAAAATATGCTCAAAAACGTATTTCTTTGAGCATTTCATATTTTCAACAGTTTCAGATCAACAAATGATGAGACCTGGCAATCGCATGGCTTTCCTGTGAGATAACTGTCATGCCTTTTTTAATGGGTGAACGAAGTTGTGATTGTTGCTTCCATTTTACCTTGTTCAGCCTTCATACTATTTGCTTATAATTATATACAGTACCTTTCCATTGCTAAGACTATTCTCTGCCGACCTATATAGTGCGCCTCATCTTCCCTCTTTTCATTTTTGTTGAGTGAAGCTGGCTATACACAAAGGGACTTGCGATGTGATGAAATTGCTTAGATGCATTTTACGCGAAATTACGAGTGATAATTAATAGCACATTCTTCATGTTCCAGATCGAAATAATTACTAGCAGCAACTTAGTTTTAGGATCAGTATTAATATAACTGACTTTTGTTGCTTCAGTTGACGTTCATGACCAAACAAGTTTGTGCGAATTATTTTTCCTGAAAATATCAACATGACATCAGTCCTTCTGATTATATTATTTGTGAGTATTTTGTTTGTCGCATTATTTGTCGCATGTGAATTGCCTCTACGCAACCATTGATATTATCTCTACTTAAGATGGTTGTCCCACTTCTGCTTCGCCTTGAGTATTTTTAGAGTATGTAAAACTGAAAAATATATATATAATCAGCCCATCCAATTTTAAGGCTCTGGGATTTTTAAAATATTTTTTATACAGGTTTTTAGATTTACTGCATATGATGATGAGTAAAAACTTTCCAGCTCTAGTAAGAGTTCTCTATTCATGTCACAAGCTTTTTGAACTTTTCCAGGCCTGACAAAAACTTTAAAAGCTCATGCTGTTTTTCGAAAAAAATTTCTATGTCTTGTGAAATTTTCAAATTTTTTCAATGATTATTTTGTTTGGGAAAAATGTAAACCGAAGTGCATTTCGAATTTTTCAAGAGCAGGGGTTTGTTTTCAATTTTCTTCTATTTCCTCTTCAAAAACATTACCCAAAGCCTAGTGTCTGCCTTTGATATTTAACTTACTAACAGTTTGTGACGTGAATGGAGAACTCTCACTGGAACTGGAAAGTTTCCACATATCATCATGCAGTAAATGTAAAAAAAACTATAAAACCTTTTTTTAATCCCAAAAGCTTAAAATTGCATGGGCTACACCATATACTTTATTTTTATAGTGGTACCTATGCTCTAAAAATATTCAAGACCAAGTGGAAGTGGAACAACCCTCATACATACCATGCAACCAGCATATATTGTGTTTATTTTGGAGTTGCCAGCAGCAAAATTAAAGACTACTCAGCTTTTTTGTACCTGTCAGTTAACATACAGTTATCATCATTCCATTGAAAAAAATTACCTATATTTCCCATGAGTCTATATACAGTCCGTATAATGAGTCGGAGCAGCAATATAAACTATTCTTTGTCGCCTGGAGAAATTCAATAAACCGAAAAAGCATGATATTATTGAACCGCAGTATCCTGTCTTATACAATATTTCATATACTTATTATGTCATCCCTTTGTTTATCGACCGAAGCAATATTAATCATGAGCTTTGAACATTCAATTGTACCTCACCGCCACCACCTCTTGGTAATTTGCACCTCTAAAGCTTCTAAAAACTCAAAGCTTATTGGGGCTGTGATACTCAAGTTAGGCTTTCGAATAACATACGCGTGAAATGTCAAACATGGTTGAGAATAACTCTGACCTCTTCTTGCCACAAATATGTCCAGATAAAATGTCGAAAATATATTTTCAGATTTTTTTGTGGAAACATGCCGTCTCCATAGACATGTCGCCTTACAAAGGATTGTCCTCGGAGCAGCAGTTTATTTCTTGGCATGAAAAAATTCTCTGGGCTCCTCTGCGATCAATTTCCTATCAATATTACTGTAATTCCATTACGCTGGTTACACTATATTACTGACTGGATTCCCTCCACACATTTCTGAGCAATAGTGAAGCTTCATAACAGCAATTCCATTTCTCAATATTGGAATATTGGTGATTGCCGCAGGCTTTTGGGACTTTGAGTGCAGCAGCAGCAACGAATGCAGAGGATCGGCATCTTTCAAATGATCCCTTCAATTCGGAAAGGAAGTACGCGAAAAATCGAGATGACATTGAATTTAAAGCCATGCTTCCAAAAGCTTCTGACATTTGCTCAGCATTCAGTCCTGCAATGCAGAATATCTGCATGACGGAGTCGTAAGTACAGAATTTATTCATCCACACACAATTCCATTACGTTTCATACACACAAAACATCGTCGTGATCCCGCAAGCAATTAAAACTGAGAATCTGCAAGCAGTGGGACTTGCGGAAAACCCTGACTCACAGCGTGATCTACGCATTCTAGGTCTGTCTCATTCAATGTTTTCTGCTTTTAATCCACTTTTCAAGTGCAGTAAACCGTATATGGATCCAAATCATGTGTTGGTGGAATATCTTTTTTTAAATCCTCATCTTTCAACTCATCCGCTGCTCAGCATGTATTTGTTAATTAAACCAACTTTTCCAAAATTGACTAAGTTTGAGCATGGCTTACCATCATTTTTCAAAGTTCCGGATAGATTGCAGCAATTTTATTTTCAATTCAAATAGAAATAGACGGAGTATGCAGAACCACAAATGATTTCTATAATTTGCATTAAGCAAAGCTCAACATTAACTAAATAATCAGTTTTTATTCCGGTGGTCCACCTTGATTTAAAACCTGCAGGCTGAAAAAAAATTTGGACGGCTTCTCGGTAAGACGAATTGGGGAATTTTTTTTAAATGTTTTTGGAATGATAGCTTGCTTTTTCTTTGGAAAGTGGGAGATCTGTGAAGAATACCATGACACAGCAATAGTCCTATACAATAAATCAATTTATGCACGAGTACGAGCTATTTTTTTTCCTGCTGATTTTTTAACGACCAAAAAATGCGAGTTGGTTCAGCTATGTCTTTAATTAGGAGACATGGCCTTTAAGTTATGAGGCTCACAAATTATAGTAACCATCAGGCACTTCACTGTACTGTATATAACTGTCTCTGGTGGAAGTCGCCCATCTTCATCATCATTCATTAATTCATCCTTGACAATTAATAAATGTTTCTCCTTCCAACTTGAAGAAAGAATGTGAGAGGGATAGCTTCAACTGTGTACTTCCATTTATACCAGACAATAAAAATGCAAGGGGGGGGGGGGAAGGAAATGCGTTGAATTTATTATTTCAAAACTAATTTAAATTTTTGGGAAATATATCATGCAGCACGGGAATATCCCTGTATGGATGATGCTATATAATATCATTATAAGCGTTTCCAGAGACAGAAAAATCCTCCTTTTATTCAAGTAAGCTTTTTCTTACTTTGTTCTTACTTTGTAAGTGGATCGTCACTTTTCTTTGACATCTATAATTGCTAGAGAATTTCTGCTATTCACAAGAAGCTATATACGATTACATCATCACACGTAAAATATTTTTCTAACCACGAATTCCCCGGCAGAAAAAAGCTGCTCCGTCGCTGGAAGCAGAAAAAGCAATTTGACACGAAAGTCAAAGACTTCCTGGACTACCACAAGGCGGCGATGAGCAAACGTCACCGAAGCTCGACTGCCAATGCCGGCGAAACCTGGTCAGAACACGCCACGGACTGCTGTCCCACGAAACGTGTTGTCGTCGAGCCGCTCAGCGGAGTGAATCGCGAAGGAAAAAGCATGTTGCTGGTGTCAGCACCCAATTCCCGTCAGCGATTCTACGAAGAACTCTGCGACCCCGACAAACTCCCCAGAGTGCCGCACTGCAGAAACGTCACTGCGCCGGAGAACCATGTCGCCATTTGCATGCAGGAATATTCCTTCACCTATGCCTTGGTAACAGACCGACAAGACCCGGCGACGATCCCGCAAGCATTCCATCCGAAGACTTTTCACCTGGACTTCATTCGCATCCCGTCTGGCTGCTCTTGTAAAGTCTGGCACAACCGGCATTATCCCAGGGCCACGAGCAACGAGACAGATGGATCGATTGAAACGTTCATGAATGACTCCGAATACAGTTTCTTTGACGAATACTGAGCCAGAAAAAGGAAAACGCCCCATACCTATTTTCCATTGCGTTATACACCTACTGAACGCATCGCTGGTTTCCTCCATCCTCATGCGTATGATTTGCGAGTTTCAAGTTGTTTTTACTGGTTTTCATTTGTCGTGCGCAAGAAAGCATATACAGTACTGTATATCCATCTAAGCCTTCGTTAAAAATTCCCATCAACCCCTTATTTTGGAAGTGTAGTTCTGGCAAGAAAAAAGTGCATTGCCACGCATTGACTGGACTTGAAAATGCTATGCATGAATATTTACGAAGTATCTGCAGAATACATCATGCATCTGAAGAGAATGAAGTTCATTCTTGCGATGTACCAGTCCAGAGATTTTCGTCTATGCTTCATTGTTCGATTTTTAATTGCTTGTATAAATGGTATGAAACATGAAATTATGCATATATATATACTGTACTTGAATAATGGTTTCTGATTAGCAATGCAAGAACAAATAATTGTGCATGTACTTGTGTCCCATGCACACCTTAACATTGGCGAGGAATAAGGTAAATGAATACCTCAGAGAAAATCATCTATGAATGTTTATATTCACGTGTCAGGGGAATCATGCACTTCTTTGTAAACTGGATGGTGCCAATCTCACATGTGTGGAAGCACATGCACGGTGCACATGTAAACGTAGCACAACTCAAATCACATCAACTATAGATTATCACTTTGAATACTGAACATTCCCGCCAATGAATGTACACCATGGCCACGAAATGTGTTCAAATTCAACCCGGATTCATATCAAAATTTAAAACCAAACAACGTAAATGAAAGTGTCGGCGACACATTTTTATATCCTGCAAATAGAATCAGGAAAACCCAAAAAAATGTTCCTGTTCAATAATGTCTAAAACGAGCGTACGGAAAATGTAATCCAAAACAAAGCACGTCTAAGAAATGTGCGCCTGTTGTTCGTTGCTCACCCGCTGTAAATTTAAGCAGGATGCGCATTTATTTATGAACAAATTGGATTTTTACATCTTTCTGATATGTATTGAAGCAGCAAACCCCGTTTTTTTTGGACGAATCGCAAATTTTCACAAGCAAAACAAAAGCAAAAAGTGCATCCCGATCATGATTAGGTAACTGACGAGTTGCGCTGCACATTCTTTCGTCAGAGAAATACACTTACGTGATGACGATCTCTTTCTGCCCTTGAATTAGTAAAGTGCGTATTTGACAGCATCGGCTTTCTGTCTAACTTATCTTAGTCTCCATTGAATGTAATTGCGGTTCGTCCCCAACAAAATTAACTCCAAACTTACCAGATGAAGCCCCAAGCTGTTCCTCAGCCATGGAGGCAGTTTGATAAAAAGAGGCCGATCTTTCTAGGGTTTCATCGGTATTCAGGCGGCTCGGCAGCTATTTTTCATATGCTGGCACGCTTTTGCAAAACGCTCCAGATATTGTCTCAATTTATAGTATTCAAGATTTCAGAGACGTCTTGCTGCATTTCATCCTCTGTTTTTATCGGCGACTAATAATACTTATGCCCAAAGTATGATTGTCAGATCACTTTATTTAGCTCTGTCTGCATGCACCACAAAGCGAAAGTTCAACAAAGCAGGCGAAATTTCCGAATGGTCATGATCTAATTGGATTACCTTGAATCATTCTATTGTAAAGTCCGCATGATTTTCAACGACATTTTATATTAATGTCTTTGGAAGATAAAACCCAGTAATATCGAATGGCCCATAAATTAAAGCAGCACATTTCCATCGATCATGCTGCAACAGCACTTCGGAGTTTGGACTGATGACGCAGTTCAAGAAGAAACATGCAGGACAAAACCCCGGACCTTGTTTGATGTAAACAAGATTTATGTAGGAAAATCTGCTCTGGTCAGTCGGATAGGAGTACAGTACAGTACAGCGAAAATTGAATGAATCTCTTTCCTCTGTTTATGCATATATTCATCACTAAATTTCCAATTGATCAGGTAAGACCGTAGGTAATGATGCAATTCTTTCGAAAATTCATTCATTCAAACATAAAAAGATGAATGACCTTTTTATTCAATTTTACAATCCAAAAAAATTTGTCACAAGAAATGTTGTATTATGTGCTGAAAATTCTTCCAAAGTTGGTGATTTTAACACGCACAGGAAGATCAGCGCGGTTGCAACACAAAGCCATGAAACCAAATCAAGCAAAGACTTACATAATGAGCTACGTCGAATTTATTCCTAAAGACAATGCTTCACAGCACAGCTAGATTGAAGAAAGAGTATTTTTCTGTGTGCAAACGTGTTCTGTAAATTTTTAAAAGATATTAGGACCATCCTGGTCAACTGCTGCTTAACGCTCGGTCGCCCATCGAAAATGCGAGCTTGCGATGGCGGTCGCAGACTCAGTCAGAATTGTTACTCAAGTTTCGAAGCTATAATGTAATAAACAAATTACAGAGTATGATCACATTATGTGGGTGGAACTTGGTTTGATACGTGTTGATGAAATTGCCTCATCCGCGCAGCACCAACAAAACGAATTTAGAAGTAATGGGATTCCTCTCACATTCAGCCGTCTCGTCCAATAATCTCAGCATTATTTGAATTCAATGCGTACGACTAACTACGCCACACATGCCCCATGCTCATGACACCCAAAAGAGAATATAATACTATATCATCAATTCACTGAGATATGATACATGTTTCGTTGGAATTTGCATACAATCACCAGCGGTCATGTTCCTCTTATTCATTAAATATTACCAACTTGTATAATAGAACTCTCAAGTGGTTTGAAAAATCCGGAACGGAATTTTGAGTTACCCTATGTATACAGAGCACAGTCGACAACTCGGGCTTTTTAGGACAGAACCATCTATTCATTGTAAACATCAACATGAATAATTGACGTGGAAATGTGGCTGGTATAGCCAACCTCCGCATCACATCTCAATTTTAGTATCTTATTCTATTGAGTAGATGTCGCTATTGTAAACTTGAACTTCAATAATGCACTGTCTTGTAGTACTGTACTAAATTACATCACGCATATACGTATAGAGGCTAAATTAATACTGTACACGCATCATGTCAAAATTAATGCAATTGAAGCCTAAAATTCTTTTGAATTCAATCAAGTTTTGTAAATTGAAATGTTGAGACATCAAGTTTATTGAGTGACTTTTCTCCCTATAGTTTGCATCATCTCTATGTATGTTCTGATGATATATAGTAATCATTCTTGCCATTGTAACTTTGAGAAGCAGTCTCAATTAAGTACAGTATTGTGAACTGAGATGATGATGATGCATGATATCACAATTATATAGTCTGAATTGTTGCATGTTGATTGTGAAAAAAGACGTCTTGCATTGGCAGGGTACTGCTTTCCTATTTTTCTCAGTTCCAATTCAATTTTGTAACGCCAATTCAAACCTTTTACATTTTTTGACCCCATCCTTTTCTTTAACTGGAGTTCATTTCCATTCATTATTGGAGAAAGGAGACGTATAAAGTAGTAAATTGAATACTAGTTCTCAACCCATCAAACCAGGGGTGCTTCAAACCAAGCATGCAAAATTGTCTGCTTGAATGTAATTTAACGTTATATATCTGCACTTAATTTGTACACGTTTTTTCAGAACCTTTATAAAGAGGTGTCTATATAGTCGTTGGATAAGGGCAGTCCTCTTCAGTGCACTGTAGTACCGTATACCATGAAAATTGCTGCGCAGAATGAATTTCATCAGTTTAAATCAGGACTTAAAGTATTTTACAAGCTGAAGATTATTACTGATTCTGTCCTCGCATAACATTCATCATGTGCAAAATACAATGCAGCAAATAATTGTATGAATTGCACTAAAAATGCCACAGTTTGAGGCAGATGAAAAACAATATCCAATTTGCTGAAAGAAATCCTCGAATAATACTGCAACCATAATATCAATATGCAGAAAACATTCACGCTACTCCATTCCTTACTCCACAATACTTTTTTTGTTAGTCAAAGAAACTTCATTCATTTGATGAACGAAACTGAATTTTCTTTCATATAAAAGTAATTATCAATACCTGACAGCATTTACTTTTCAGCTCTAAGAACTTGATGAAATATACTCCCACCATTTATGCTGCGGAAATGTACTGTATGTACAATACTCAAGAGATTTTTTACCCGGCAGCAAACGTGGTGCGCAAATCATCAGACCCAGATGTATACAGTACAGCATTATGAATACAGTATACAGTATTCCGAAAACAATAGATTTCAGGATAGCAGCTGACAATTGCATACAATATCACTCACCTTTCGAATGAAGATTATCAGTTATCATTATTGACTCAAAACTGGAAATCATTCGAATGCGATGACGTGCATGAGCCGTCAGATTCAATTATTTCTCACATTATGTCAGTAACTTTTTAAACTCTATATATAATCGATGCCTGGAGGGTAACGGGTATAAGCTTTGAAAAAGCAACGCAACCCCTGTCCATCATGCAAAAAAAGGAGGAAAATGTTCTGTGCAGCAAACAGCAGGTGATGAGTGATTGACTAATATTTGAACGGAAAGAATATCTCTCAAGGGTGAACATTAGCACACTCACAGCAGAAATTTATGCCTATCTCTTCCCAAACCCATTTTTCTTGCAGCTCCGGAGGCA
Source organism: Notodromas monacha (assembly GCA_905338405.1). Classification (NCBI taxonomy): domain Eukaryota; kingdom Metazoa; phylum Arthropoda; class Ostracoda; order Podocopida; family Cyprididae; genus Notodromas; species Notodromas monacha. The sequence continues at coordinate 11,831 of CAJPEX010002015.1, forward strand.
CAAGGTAGTCAATGTGGACATTGGATGCAGATGATCCATGGTCATGTTCTTTATGTGACAGGTCATAAGTGCCGGAATGTCGGGATGCCACGTACTTCAAATATTGTTCATTTGTGATTTCGCATGAATCAGACCACCGCTTCAGCACCTTGACAGTGAAGGCCCTTGGCCGGCATTCAAACTGATCAAACCAACATTTTTTGTGGATGCATACAGCTTCGCGAAGGTAACGAGGATAATGGTCTTGTCCCAGGTCTGTCCAGCGTACGTCTTGCTTGCATGTCCAAGGGTCTCCATTTTCTCGCGGGCGTTTGACATCCTTCACACGCTCACGCATTTTCTCACTCAACAGCTCCTGTGGGCTTTTGGTAGAGTTTCTTGCCATAGACATGAAGGTCACATCCCGACGTAAACGTCCAATGAAGTGCACATTTGAAGGAATGGTTGGCTTGCTATGAATCATAATCTGGCCTTTGAGTACTTGCCGATAACCTGAATCCACCGCAAAGGGTAAACTGTCCGGATCACTTGCTGTGGGCTGGTCACCAACATATGAAGTATCCAGGGAAGAGTCATCTTCCATTTCTGGACCTCCGAAGGTGCGTGGCTTCACAAATGCCATGTATCGAGAGTTGAAGGCTTGGCCCAGTGCAGTTCGAAGAGCTTTGTTTGACTGGCGGCGACAAGGAACTTTAATCTTCTTATTTTGCGGTCCAATATTTGGTATCTTGGTTGGTCTCAGGTTTGCTCGAATGGCATCTCCAATGTTGCTACCCAGCCTGCTAAGCTCATGCCGAAGGTGATTCTCTCCAGAACGTCCAACTGAGCCCAGCATTCTAACTCGTTCCTCTGCTCTTTCTGCAAAATAAGAGTTGAAAGGTATTACCCACTATGATAAAGTAGATATTAACCAGAAGAAAAAATACGATAACTATACGCGAGATGCGCACAAACTTCATTTTTAGCATCTCTGATTTTTCCTGCATGGTTTTAGAATCACAGTACATTTGAACAGAACCTTTTATTAATTATATATAATAAATATATACAGCATTCACTCAGGTACCACATGCCCTGAATAAGGAAGGTGCACATCCCCCCAATTCATACTGTTACGTATTTTGAAAACTACACAGAGTAAAAATCGAAACATAAACCCACTGAAAAGCTCATTTTAATGCTGATGCTTTTTTCTTAAGCAAAACGATGATTGAAAAATAACTTTAAAATTAGGGTGGGGAAAAATTTGAACTTCGACAAAGTACACTAAAATATTGGTACCCAGCTACGACGGGAACCTCATTTTTTGTCGCTGCTTTTTGAAAAAAGGTACCCTGGTACTCGAGTAAATACCCTAAGAAATAGTTAACCACCAAGCACAAATTAAAAGAGAAAACCAATAGAGTTTCATCGCACATAGGCAGAAAATTTCTGGTGTAAAACATTATTTAGAGATTTTAGACCATCTACTGTACCTCAAAAGCATGCACTTTCTGTGAAAATCTAAAATTGAATATGAGACATCATTTTCTTCTTGTTGATAATTGTGTTATATTATGCCTAATCAAGCAAGGTATTCTTCTGATTTTCCCTCTTTGCTCTCTAAATGATTTTCTACGACAGTAATGTTTGTCGTGAGGATTTTCTAGGAAAAATGAAAATATCCGTCTCTGCCTTTGGATTAAAACATATATAACCTTAGAAGAATCGGAGTTCTACGCAGTTCAAAGAAATCTCAGGCTGTATTCCTGAGATTCTTTTCAACATCAATTCAATTGATCTAAAGAATTAAGAAAATCATCTGTGCATTCAATCCTGGCATCTATATTTTAAAATAAAAACAAAATAAATCATTTTTGCTGGAACTTCAACCCAGGAAACTCATCGAAAAATTTCGGCTCATATAAACACCCATCCAGCAACTGTTTTGGTTAAACTCACGAGACAAAGCTTTCAGCTTTTCAATAGATGTGGAAGTTGTTTTCATAACACCATTATCCAATGATTTATTGGATGGAACAGGGTCAGTTGATGATAGTGTGACCATTGTGGAGCTGTTGTTGACGGCAGTTTGACTGACGCCCATCACCCAATGCACTCTAAAAATTGTATCAATCACAAGGAAACAAAATATAAAAGAAATCCTATGCCCTTTCTTTTCAGATTGATGACTGCCGAGCATCATCCACTGCTGAACTTTCCGTTCATTGCCTTTCTGCCTGTGATGTAATGAACCCAACCAAGCACCAGCACATTCTTGCAATTCAGAAAAAATCATAATTATTTTAATGTATCAATGAAAGACAATCCAACTAACTGGAAAATAAAATTGGGAAATTTTCAAGCATTCTGCAAACCACTGCACAATATGAGCACTGTAAAATATGTGGGACAGCTTATGGGAAGAGCTTTGCCATTCTGAAAGAAAACCATGCAAAGATTCAAGTGCAATGCCCTTGGACTTGCATGGGTTTCTGACTGCCTCATTCATTCTGTATTCTGTTCTACCCTTCAGCTCAAGCCCTGTTCAAGTCTTGTCATTCAAGTACTTTTTAAAAAACCAGAACTGGATGGCTCAATGCTAATCCCCTGTGAGATGCTTCCTACTGTGTGCACGTGTGCATGTAATCATAATCCTTTTTTCGCTTGACAAAACAAAGTTGCTTGGGCATTTGTAATTCAAGATTCAAGAGTGACTTTTTATGCGGTTCCGCATAGCAACCCCATGGAAATTCGAGTGGTAATGCATAAAGTATTGCTGAATTTGGAAAGCATCTTTTTGGAGACTTACCGTATCGAAGAAATAGGAAATATTACAGTAGTATGATTCATAATTCCGGACTACGAAAAGGTTAATTTGTTGTTCATGATTTGGACATCAAGCAATTCAGCCTCACCCTCAATATTATTGCCTTTTCACTCATGCATTCATCAAGATTCCTTTGAAGTTTAATTGGTATTTTCATGCAGCTGACAAGCAGAAATATTCCTCTAACAATCTATTTGGTAGATGGAACTTACAATAAAGGTACTGATATTGGCCCTCTGATCTTCCATGACTTCATCATGCCATCCTTGCCCTGAAAAGGAAAGGTCGTCAGCATGAATCCATAAAAAGAACTCTCAAACCATCCCAGATAAGAAGGAGCTCAGGGTTACGTTGACTCACTCACGTAGTTCCTTGCAATAGTTATAATTCCATGCCATGCGACTCCTGAATGGACTTATTGGGAAAGGAAAAAATGCAGGTCACTTCCTCAGTAAATCAAGGATAAAATTCGAAAACTCCAAGAAATTGGACCACAAATTAGCCTCAATCTGATTCAAAATATGTCCTAAAGGCTATGTACCATGTTTAATTTTAACATCAGTGCCCATTACCTGCACCTTTTCCCTTCCTTGGTTCCAGTCCTGACATGAATTACTGTTCTATTTCGGGATACAGTGATCCTTTGATTACTTCAATATGAAGGATTTTATTGGTTTTAACACCAGCAAGGTCAATTCAGGGAGGCATTTCTTACCTGAGTCAATCTTGCCTCTTAATAGGTGATTCACCTCAAGGTATTCCTGGAAGTTGAATGTAAAGTGTTGATGATAATGCTTTTTGCATACACATGGCCGGAGATGGATACATTACACCAGCTCTGCCACATAAACCTGTTCAGGCTATGTACGATGCTTGCTTGAAGAAACACATAATCTATTTTCAAAATAACGGCAAATTTTGACATTGGGAATCCAAAATTCCCATTCTAGATTCAAGACGCTGTGAGAATTCTTCCACACTGCTCCAGTATTAAACCCAGGAGATCTGGCCATAATAATTGTACAGTACTCTCTATTCTCATCTGAGTCTTCAACTACTGTATATATAGGAGCTTCTTTACTTCTGCTGGATTTATTCACTTTGAATTGAATTGAGAAGCCTAGCTTTCCGAATCTGGAGGAACTCCCGTTTGTCTCACACTGAATCAAAGGAAGCAGAAAGCTGCTCGTTTTTAGTACTTTACTATTGTGTAATTCAACCATTAATTTATTCCAGAAATCTTGATATCAGCAGCTGTATTGACAGAGTTTAAAAACATCTCAGTGCTTTTTTAAGCAGGATGGATGCAGATAAAACCAGTTCGGCAGAAAATGTTTGTTTGGATCAAGCATACTCATTCAAGCTCTGCATTTGGAATCAAGTTTTCATAGAATTAATGCTATGAAAAGTAGGGCAGTATGTAGGGTCTCTAGCGCATGCAGCTTTTTGCAATATCAGAAAGTGTCAGTGTATTGAATAATGTTGTTGCTTTTGGTGATATTTTCACTGAAGGTTTGATGTTGCTGGTTGTGTTGCACGTGCACAGCAGTGCACAAAGCATTTTATTTGGGCATTAGTGTAATGCTCAGTAGACTCATTTGAAGATAAGCCACTTTTCGAAGGGACATGAGTGATGATTTGTGAATGTGTTTGCATTGGGTTCACAAATGCCCAAATTGTTAGCTGGATATACATGCACAAGCTTTTTGCATCTCTTACTTTATTATGAAGTCAAAATGTATGATTCTTCTGATTCGACATGCAATCTAGGTTATATTGTTTAGTAAGAGCATAGACGGGGAGGAAAATATTTATTCAGTTTGTGGACCACAGCTTCACTCTTTATGATGTGTACCCCATGAGCTTCTCAGGCACAAAATAAGTTGACATGGGCCCTGTTTGTGAGCAGCTGCAATGACACAGTAACCCATGATTTTCTCTCTTACAAAGTTCAAAAATAATCATATAAATCCTTGAAGTATACACTCGGTTGTGTTTATACTAATTCTAATTAACATCAATAAATGTTCTAATTTGTATGATTTTTAACTGATTTCACGGCTTTATAGCCACTTTCAGATTAATGGAGCAATGGCAGAAGACAGCTAATGAAATATAATGCACAGGACTAATAATCTTTAAGCATATAAAACTAATCCAATCCGCCACAACTAGACATTGTTCCTCATCCTAGCTCTTGAGCATTAAAAAAGCTTTAGCAATTCTTCTCCAGCAATGCAATTCTTGGATAGCTGATGGCCACAGACATTAGTGCATTTCAATGTAAAATATTCAACTTCTTCTCAATTGAAGCTCATAAAACACGAAAATCCACTGAGTGATCATCATTGACGCCCAGCATCCCATGTGCATTCTGCTCTGATCCTAAACAGCACTGTAAAAAATTGACAATTATTTCTCCAATTTGAGTATGAAACTCCAAAAAATTGAATTTAATTGAATTTTAAAAACCGACCATTTGTAGGAGGTGACTCACAGTCTCGAGGTAAAGACGTGCGTATAGAATTTTGCAAAATAATTTAACGCTTCGAACCAGTAGGTCCGCTGGTCGTTTGGCTACCAGCAATTGAAACTGAGGAGGCAGGAGGCGATGGGAAGCACGTCGAACTTGTTCATTCGGTCGCTCCAGAAAAGTCGAAAATGTCATCGATAATGGGAGAGTACCGCGCTGGCCACGGAATGATCGACTTTGATCGAATCTATCTTCTATTTTCAATTCGTACGAGTCTTTTACGATAATGCTCACTTGGTTCAATAACTGAAATAATGAGGTTACCATCAACGAATGGAACACGTCTCACGCATTCATCATTATACAGCTAAATAGATGTCATCACAATACAACAACTGAGGAAAAGACATTACATTACGAGATTGGCTTTGCCGTTCGTGTTGATGAGCTTTTTCGAGATGCACGAAATGACAGCATCATCCGTTTCGATGTAACATTCAGGAAAGAATGACGGGTAAGTTTCCTGCAAATCAGCAAAAAAACGCGTTAAATTTAAGTATTTAACTTCACAGATTCACACATTATACTGGCAACGTACCAATATATTCGCATGAAGTTCATAACGTTTTCCGCATTTCGAGATGAAACGACAGGTAGTGAGCTATCCTAGTTTGCGGCAATAACTTGTAAGCGATCGTGAGATTGTGTGAATAATATAGATTATAGAGCCTCCAGCGTTAGAATCTCTTTTGTTTTAGAACGTGAAGACAACAGCAATTATGACATCACCGCAGCGCCGCTGCAGTAATGTGTTTTGGTATGATGATTTCACCAGCAAATCTTCGTTTATTTAAAGAATAGTCACTGAAACACGAAAATTAGCCATAATCCGTTGGAAGTCAATATGTCAATTCTTTATTGAACTCAGAAGAATCAGAAAAGTTCGTTTTTGAAACGTGACGCTTTCAATAGAACCGCTAGCGGAAACGAGGAATTCCACTGGCAGAAAGTGCTTCACGATGTATGCATGAAAATTATTTCCAAGGCATGGCGAAGGAAGTTCGACATTCGGGTCAATAAAGACGATGGAGAAGTCTTCCAAAAGCGGATTTTCCCTTTTAATTCGGATGCCGCCATTATACCTCTAAGAACGAACGGCAACACTAATCACACAGTTACCAACAGTATAATTGTCGGATGCTACACGCGATTCGAAGTCGCAGTTTAAAATATGTCAATAGCCATCAAACCCAACGTCACAATACGCTCAGCCGACACATCAGCTGCGAACGACGACGCTCATGTCACACGTACCCTCGTAGACTGCTTAGTATTGCTTAGGGAAGATCGCATAGGGGGCGGACATGTCGGCACTACTGCGACGTTGCCTCTGTTATGGAAAGAGCGAACTTGGCGCTAAAATCATCTGCTCACCAGATAACAGAAAGGGAGGTCAGCCTGCTTAAATGCGCGGCCACATCAGTAACACTGTTGTACGAGCTAGAATGACTCATGAACAGGTTCAGACTGCATATTAAGATCCTAAAGAAATTAACATTACAGAATTTACAATGTCGAATACTACAAAGCCTTTTATATACTGCATTTTGAGTCATGCGATCAATTAACAAAGGGTTCAAGCATGAAACCTGGAAAAGCTGCATATTCCGGATATTTCAGCGTACTCGAGATAATTATTGAAGCGATGCTGCGGTGTTTTCATTCTCCGCCACGGTGTTGTTTCCTAAGAATATCGAGTATCCGCTGTCTGCGACGCTATAGGGATCCAGTTAGGTGCTGGCGAATGCTCACAACGTCTTTGGGTCCTTGCCAACCGTGCAGGATCTGCACGCACGATAACTTCCACGAACCGTGCTAATCGCATGACCTCCATTTCTGCGAGAACTCATGCACACTTCCGGCATGGAAGCATGAACGGAGTGTGAGCTGGCTTGTATATCGTCTCCGATATGAACGGAAATCATGCGCGGTGCCGTATTACTGAAGTCATGTAGAGTAATTCGTTTTTCTATGTATATGGAAGAAATTTCCGCCGGCCGACTGAGAAGTTTTGCCACAAACTTGATTAGAATGTATCTTTGCCCCCGAGTTTCTTAGTCAGAATCGTCCAAATAAACGGTGGATTTGAACACGGGACTTAAAGCACGTCTCCGCTATATAAGGATTACCAATTGTATCATGCAGCTATGGGATCAATCAAGTAAGTGATATGCCACCCAAACCCAACTGATCCTGATAACCATTATGAGTATCATGCTCATGTTTCTTGACCTTTTTCTTGTTATTGACACAGAGTTTTCATTACGATTTTCGTGAGAAAAATAGAACACGCAAATATTTTCGCAAGCACTGTTGCAAATCTTCGCTGTGACTTCGCTGTGACGCAAACAATATTATCTCTTATAACGTCCATAAATTGCCAATGCTGCAAATACTGTGATGTACATAGAGTTGCATGCATACCGGCAAACCAGCATTCTAACAATTTTGTAAAGGCGAAACTGGCGCTCATATATATACAGTACAGCAGTTTCCATGTTGAGCACTCTCAGCATTGAATGGGTGCGCGGGTCAGGCTTCAATTCTAGCCCTGAGTTGGTCGAATTTTCCTCGCCGACTGCATTTATGAGACGGTCGTCTCACGCAGCAGTACCACCACGAAAATTGGCGAAGATTGTGATGGAATAAGGTTCTACTATGTTGTACTAAATAGCTAAAACCTGACACATTCTCACTGATGAGAAAATGTTTGTCATCGTTGATTGAAATATTTGGCCGCACTTAGACTGGCGACAAATTCACTTTACACTGTGTTATGTAGAATCTTTTTTTCTCACAGTGATATGATGGGATCCGCTTTCAACCTGGCTGAAAAAAATTGGAACATTGAACATTTATGACGCAGAAAGTGATCAAATCATATGATCCGTGAAATTCCGTCCATCTATTCAAAAGCAAGAACACAGCAATTCAGGTGCTGTATTATGCTGGATGCACGGGGATGTACACGGAGGCAGAAAAACGAAAAAAATTCAACTGTCTCATCTTACGAACATTAAATCATCATTTGTGAAGTAGAGTTTGGAAAAATATTTCTGATACAGTATTTAAAATATACCTGTAATACTGCTGCACACACATTCTGACAAAACATGAACAGGTTGGAAGCAGGAAACGCATGCAGCATTGCTTTAATGACGCGGAAACTCGTCCGGGAATACAATCTTGTCTCCTCGTTCTAGGAATGACCACCGTTTCGGAATTCAGGCATGTAAAACGAGCTTGAAATGACAATGCCTGTCCTATAATGAATCGTGTCGGTTCAACTTCTCGCCATCCAACTAACCGCCCGCGACGTAAGTGGCCGTCTTCCCCAACTGAGCGCCGCAGGGGAAGTTGGCGTTGCCCACTTATCACTTCGATTTTTTTGAGAAGCTATGGTTGCCGAATTTTCAATATTTTATTTTAACAAAGGACTGTAAAGTGATTTCCTTCTCATGTATAGACATTGCTTATAGAGAGGGGTATAGTTGGTAGTACAAGTAATACAAAATCTATGCTCGTCGGCCTGCCCATCGATGATGCAATTCGAACTCATTGACTAACGCTAGTAACGCAACATTTCGTGAAGAAGAAGCCTTTATTCGACGCAACACTTTTTAAGCAGTAAAATACTTCGTATATTCTGCAGATTTCGTACCCTTCGATTTTTTCCGTGTCAGTTACGTGAAATTCGTGCTGCAGAAAACACAGTTCGGGTCATTTTTGTCGAAAAGAAAGAAACGTCATTTATTGTGAACAGCGGAAAACGTGAACTCACATGAAACGGGGTGCATTGAAACGTTCAAAAAATGGTTGCTAATCTTATTTATTATTGAAACGAGAAAAACGTGCGTGTTCATTCGCTTACGGGGGTTCTAATGGTCGCATGAAAACCGAAAAAATACAATCTTAACATGTATGCATGTGTGTTCAGATTTCGTTATTTAAAATACATGCTCTTCGATTGCGGTTCCGCGGCGCGACCAAATCTGAACTATTTTACAATTTTTAAAGATAGCAGATTCTTAATGTACAGTAGTTTTTCCTTGTTTTGGGAAATGACCACTCTGCTTTCGCTGGGAATCAACAGCCAAGACTTCAACACTCACATGTTACAGATTTGATATCATAAAATCCATCCTGCTGTAGTTCAGCTATATGAGCCCTCATATAAGCGCGTCATGCCTTGTAGTGTGAGGATAAGGAGCAAAACGACACGTTTGTGTTCGCTGGTACCACTGGAATGCCTCATGGCGATGGGTACGAAATGCGACCGAGACAAACTAGTTGTCCAACTTCCACAACGACCCCGTTTGCTTGCATTTCTACACTCTGAGACAGCAGCATGTAATCCACTCATGCCATTGGTTGTGTGGCGTTAAATGATGCACCTATATATACACTTAATGCTGAGCATCGCTCTCAAATGGAGCCTCAAAGAGCTAGCAATTGCATATCCGTAACCAACGCAAGCGTCCCTTGAGACTCGGATGCGGTTTCAAGAGTTGATAATATTCGCCCTGGGAGCGGATCTCCGGTGTTCAAAGCAGTTCGTGCACGCGCTCGACCTTTGCACTGATGATGATGCAGGGATCTCCCGACGGTACGGGCTGCTGGCAGAGTCGAGAAACACGTCAGTTCGAGTGACGGAGTCGACAGCAGTACCAGCCACGTCTTGCATCGCAATCTCTGCTGTCGTATCCGTGAGCTGAAATTTTGATCTTACAGATTGTGTGCGCTATCGTCCCATTGTGAGACATATCTTCCGATCAGACACGTACGCGCGTGACACGTTCACTTCTGACGAAATCCCGTTCTCATTTTTCTGAGGATGAATAGACCCAACGCTTGACCAAAAGTAAAAAATACATCCCTGCCAATGCAAAAACATGAATCCACGCAGTCATCGTGTAATAATGACGCACAGTATGTACAGGGATCGTCGTACTGAACAAAGGTAAGGAGCAGCTATTTTTGAGGGGAGGAAGCTCATAAAGGACTTGCAAATTTTTTTCGATTGCAATTCGGCGCATAAAACAGCAATTTCATTCCATGATCAATTGAACGTATAATAGTCCAACAAAAAAGGGCCTTACAATGGTGAAAAATCCATGCAATGATACTGTTCATTACTGTAACATGTAAAAAAAACATATCGGATTAGCATACTGCCGCGAAAAAAACTTAGCTTGAGGATAAAATGGCAGGATTTTTGTCCATCATTCTCCTCTGACAACGCGCCTATTTTTCAACCGTCACATTAATTATACCAATTACTATATACATGCTCTACAGCAGGGCTTTTCAACCGGTGGTACGCGTACCCCAAGGGGTACGCCAACCACCCTTGGGTCTAAAACAAAAAAAATGCCTAGGTGTTCTGACCAGAAGGGTGGAGGTAAAAACTGCCTGAGTGCCTGCTTGCCATCCTAGTTCCCACTTTTTTTTAATTTTCGCTGGCCCTCCCTTCCTTCCTGCCCCTTACCTTCCTCCCACAGAGCCCCAAGAGAGGCCTGCAGGAGGGTCCCATTGTCCAGACTTCAAAAATTCAATTTTTACTCAATTTTCAAATTTCTGCAAGCGTTGCAGGTGCACAGATCCTTTCTAATTTTTTTTAATTTGGAAAAAGCTTCAAAATTGAGTGAGATATCATGACAAATGCAAAATGTTTTTGAAAATTGAGAAAAATTGTTTTACATTTTAATTTTCAACCAATTTATTTTTCAAAATTTCTCTGATTTAAAAATTTCTAAATTTGTTAACCTTTAATGCGCATCAATCCCTCAAAAAAATTTTCAAATAGAGCAAATTTTAAAGGAACTATAGTGAGCCTAAGAGAAATTTTTGAATTTGTTTGTCATGTTTCTCAAACTTCGAAAATTTGCGGAACATTCAATATTCAACCAAACTAAGTTTTAAAACTTTTAATACAAATAACATGGTGTTGGCCACATTTAATTTTTTTAAATTTCCAAAAAAGTTTCAAATTGATGGATTGACAATGAAAAATGCAAAACTTCTAAAGTCAGGAGGAAATTTGGAAAAATATTTTCATATTTTCATTTTTAACTGATTCAACTTCCAACATTCTCCCCCATTAAAAATATAAATTTGTAAAACTTTAGTGCGCATCTAACCAGCTGCAATACATTTTTTAATTGATCAAATTTTAAAGAAATTAAAGTGAGCTAAATTTAAATATTTTAATTTTTGCGTCCCAATTTTGACATTTTAAAAATTTTTAAAAACTTTTTTATGTAACCAAACTTCTAAATGAAAATAAGGTAAGATGCATGTTAAAGTGTTCCATGTTTTCTTATTTTAAAATCTAAAAAATATCAAGAATTGACAGAGTTATGATGAAAAGCAGAAAACTTTTTCAAAAATTGAGCCAAAATGTTTTACTTCATGGGGGGGGGGGGGGCAACCAGGGAGGGGGAGG
>CAJPEX010002015.1:23646-45382 GCA_905338405.1 Notodromas monacha
AAAACTTTTTCAAAAATTGAGCCAAAATGTTTTACTTCATGGGGGGGGGGGGCACTCAGGGAGTGGAAGGGAATGGAACACAATATACATTTTTCTAAATTTTGCAAACCTAGGGAAGTGGCAAGCAAATTTATTAAATTATGCAAGTGCAATGTCCAACCACACCTGGGCAATGTGCATAATTACTGATGGTCCTTGAAATGTAATCATTCAATATCATTGAATATTTTAAAATTCTTCAACTAATTTTCATTATGATTAAGTTGGGATTGTAACAAGTAATAAAATCCCCCTGCTCATGTGCCAGTTGTGGCCCAGTGGGCCACAACTCTGTTGCTCCCCCATTCAAAGATTAAATTTAAGGTTGAAAGCCAGGAGCCCAGCTTAGAGGTCAATATGTAAAAAGTCTTACTTAGGACTTTCCTGGCATTTCTTTATCTCCAGAAAAATTCCACTATTGCCCTTCCCACCTGGCAGAGGTTGCATAACCTCATGCAAAAATGTTATGCAGGCCCAAGAGGAAAAAGTCCAACTTTGCCCTGGGATGGAGAGGAGGAGGCTTTTACCAGTCTCACCACCAAAGGATTAAATGAGACATTTTGAGTATGAGTGCTGGTTCTTGATGGTCATAGTTCAAAAGTCATGTAAAAAATTCCCAGCAGTTTTTTGAATGCATCTGGGAGGACATTTTTGCAGTTCTGCTGCATTTTTGTGTGCCAATATTACAGACAACATTGTGGTTTCAATTCTGTCATTAAGCCTAACCACTGCTGCAGGAAATTCTGTGGCTTGATTTTTTCCCCTGAATTTCAAGTTTTGTATGCTGAATGCACTCATTGCCACAACTGTGGTATGAAAATTTTACTGCATTGAAATAATGATTTCCTAATTTAGAAAAGAGGCCTCATTGTTTTCCTTAAAAACATATCTGCAAAAATCCAGAATAATAGTGATGCATCTATGTAAATGGGGATGCACCAGACTGATGATCAAAATTTGTGGACCATCTTTCTGGAAACCCAAAAGGTTGTCAGAAAATTCTGAATATTCCTAACATATGTGCTTTGGTAAAAATTGAAAATTGGTTCTTCAAGCTTGCCATGCAGCTTTCTGGGTAATTCAAAACACACAAATTTTTGCATATGAAAAGAAAGCAAATTATATTTTTATGATAATAGTTCAGGTTAGAAATTTCTAATTTTTAAATTACTAAAAATTCATGGCAATCTCTAGATTTATTCTGAAATCATGCCATTATTGTATCCCAACAAACCGATAGTTTTTTCATCAAAATAAATTGTGAGTAGTTGTTTTTCTGGATCCAGAATGTCTGAAATTTCTCCTCAAGAGTAACCACATTTATTCAAGTAGATGATTATTGATTTAATAATTAAGGGATTACATTTTATTTTGAATGGAATGAGAACCTTTAATTACCATTCTAAAGACATGGTTTATTATTTGATATACACCCACATATTAACTCACTAGGGGTACGTGCCTGTTCCTGAGGGTGAAAAGGGGTACGCGCCTGAAAAAGGTTGAAAAGCCCTGCTGTAGACGACCCCTATCCACATTTTGTGTTCCTTCTAACTCCAGCCCCCGGTAGAGTTTCACCGCTAATCTGGTCTTCACCTCTCCGCAGGTCAACACCGGTGAGGCGCGCGTCGAGTCAACAACGTCAAAACTCGGCGACGCAACACTTGCCGTACGCGCTTCAATGCGTGGTGGAGCATCAGGGCTCCATGTCTTGCGGGCATTATGTGTCATATTCGCGAGTGACGCGCGGCAAGGGCGGGAGGCGTCAGGAGAGCAATTGTTGCATGCCGCTGGTGCCGGCGGGAGAACGGGTGTGGATCAAGTGCGACGACTGTTGCATCACGCGCCTTACGGAAGCGGAAATGGCCGCCGTGTTGGACGAACGGGGTCCGAAGGCGATAACGCCGTACCTGTTGTTTTACGCGCGTACGCAGTGATCAAAGAGCGCAGTTCAAAAAGGCGCGACGCCTTCGCTGGTGTTTTTTTTTTTTTTATTGAAGCGAAGCGTTGTGGATTTTTGTTTGCTCAAGTTACCTCGGGATCCTCCACCAATTTTAGTGATTGAGTGACCAAATTTGTAGGTGAAGGTGTAGGTCAAAATTTGTAGATGTTTCGATGATCCCGATGCTCATTCAAAGCAATCCCTCGTGTAACGGTGATCCTGGTTCAATTTTATCTCAAATCTAAGCGTGCGCTGGAATTTTAATCCTGAAACATTTACAATGTTGGATTGTTAAAAATATCTGACGGTTTTGGGCATTGTGCATAGTTGTGTTTGAGCACGTGAAAGCATCATGGATGAGAATGATTTTCGGAGTTGAAAACGATTTTATTTGGATGGATTCCAGTGAGTGTTACAAGGACCAAGACGAAAAGTTCAAGATGGGCTATGATTAATTTGGAATCGTTCTTGTCATTCGAGGAGTATAAGAAATGCCGAAGAGCTATTCAGCTCTTTTTTCGAACGTTGGAAGCCGTGACGTTTTTCAGAGACGATTCATTTGAGTGATTTTTAGCGGCAGTGTCTGTCAGTTGATCAGAGAAACTGGTGAGTTATGTAAATGTTTTCTCGCAATGGGTCTCACGCTGATGTGCGTCGCACTTGGGGTTGCAGTTGAGAATGCCATGGAGGGCTGGTGCGTTGATGTGAATTGAGGTTGAATTAGTGAAATCCCTTTTCGTTTCCTTGATGGAGTAGTGATTGTGGGTGTTTTCTACAAAAAAAAAGATTGAAATTTGTGTGGAAAAGGACCGAGATGGAAGTTATTTTAAATCCTGTGTATCATGGTAAACTATCCATTATCTCAGCCCAATGGAAAATGAATCAATCATCCCTCATACAATATTTTTTGGATTTTTTCTCGGGTATGCATTGGTTTAAAATTTGTGCTATTGCCATGATGTAATTTGAAAAAGATCTTTCGGTCAGAGTTCTCCGAACCACTGTGCGATAAATGCCTTATTTAATTGAGTGCCATGTGCCCTTATGTAAGATGCGCAACTTAATTTTTGAGAAAATCTATCCCCATGTAAGACGCGAAACCCAGTTTTATGCGACACAAAACATACGGTATTTATTTTGGTGAATTGTGTTGCTAAAATTTGAAATTTAGACTAACAAAATTTGAATTTACGGGTGCTGCATTTGGTTTTGTTTCACATTTCCATCTGCACTTCGGTTTGAGCCTACATGTAGTTGACGTATTAGGGCACTGTTAACATCAATTATCAATATCCCAGACACAGAATTCGTCAAATCCAAAAAGCATTTATATTGCCACCTGTCCAACCTGGCCTCGAAGATAGGAGCTGCGGCCTAATTCCTGAAAGGTTTTTTTTTTTTTTTTTTTTTTTTTTTTTTTTTTTTATGCGGCCTTTTTCCTAAAAGGTTTTTTTTTTTTTTTTTTTTTTTTTTTCTTCAAACGTCTGGTTGCATTCTTGCAAATTTAAAGAACCTGTAATTATTGGTAGGGTAAACCTAAGATCTACACACTTCACATCTAGCTTTTCTTTAAAAAAGTGGTGGACGAATACTGGAAAAAGTTAGAAAAGGCTTGAATAGTACTACAAACCAATCAGTTTCATCTTTCTTTATGACCGGAATTCCGAGGATGGCAGAACTTTTGAACCAACCCGAATACTCGATTGAAAATGGCAATTAAAATATAATGTGCCACTTTTCAGAATATAAAATGGATAATTTATCATTTTATGCTGAGTTCAAGTTATCATTCGTGTTCTCTTTTTTTCATTTGCAAGTGTGGAAAAACGTTCGTGTTGTTGTGTTTCGCAGATGTTACCGACGAGGCAGCAATGGTTAGCTATTCTTGTGCTCGGGTTGGCTGGTATGTTGAATTTTAGCGTCCACAAAATTGAAGAGGGCCACGTGGGTGTGTATTACAGGGTGAGTTATCTTTTAAGCATTATTTTGTATTTTTTTTGGCTAGACTGTCCATATTTGTGGTGCAGTACTCAAAATATGAATTTCAAATTTCTTTCCTCTGAAATTATTCCTCCGAACGTTGATCTTCTAATTTATTACGTTACCTTATCACAAAGAAGTTGACATTTTTTTTTTCTTCAAACATTTTATAATCTGCTAAATAATTTTTAAACTTTTCTTTTTTAGGGTGGTGCGCTGCTTACGGCGGTGTCCGCTCCAGGCTTCCACATGATGATTCCTTTTTTGACATCATATCGTTCTGTTCAGGTGATGATTTATAATTTGATTTGATATGAATTGATTTTCATTGTTTTTTATTCTTATTTTGATCAGGTGACGTTGCAGACTGACGAGGTTACCGGAGTTCCGTGTGGAACAAGTGGTGGTGTGATCATTTACTTTGACAGAATTGAAGTTGTGAATATCCTAGACGCGGGATCAGGTTTGAGTTTTTTTTGTGGTCCATTTCTTGGTTTTGTTGAAAAATTAATGCGGTTGTGATCTTGCCTCGCAGTGCATGCCATAGTCAAGAACTACACAGCCGATTACGACAAGTCGCTCATATTCAACAAGATTCATCATGAATTGAACCAGTTTTGCAGCGTTCACAATTTGCATGAGGTCAGTGAATCTCGATTCACATTTTGGAAATTGGTTTTGTAAAAAATGATCGAGAACTTCTAAAAAAAAATATTTTTTACATGATATTGCTGGAGAAAGTTAAATTCAGAGCGTATATAGGGAGGGACATATTTGTTCCTCGGCTTCCGTTTTCAGAAATCTTTCGTGAGAAAATTTTGTTTGTTGAGTCCTTTTAAAAATCAATACTGTACTCGTAGTCGTGTGGCCCTAACAGTTGGTGACACTTGAGAGTAGTGAGATACCTTCCTTTATTTTTATTCCACTGCTTGTAAAATACTGTACATGAATAATGTAATTGAATTAGATTTTCTCATTTTTCCAACTTAGTTTTTCGAAGCGTAGAAGTTTAATGATATGAGGTATTTTAAAAAATTGTTGACTAGTTTTCTCATTCTTCTTGAATTGGTGAGGCTCCGAAGTAACTTTCAGAACCAGTTCATGAAGTTAGTGGCAAATTCATTTTTTGCGATTCAATTGAACGTGACTTCGTCAAGTTTGAAGGCGTAAGGAGTATTGTTTTTGTGCCTTCGCATTTTTCATAACAACAATCCTGATCTTCTCGATTCTATTTCGAAAGGTGTATATCGACTTATTTGACCAAATCGACGAAAACTTGAAGAAGGCATTACAGACGGATTTGAACGAAATGGCGCCTGGGTTGAAAGTTGTTGCTGTTCGAGTCACCAAACCGAAAATCCCGGAAAGCATTCGTAAAAATTACGAACTCATGTAAGTCTCGATCGTTTTTCTTTTTCATATTCCTGGGCGTTTATTTACTTGTACTGTATTTGAACCCTGATATTTTACGTTAAGCAGGGATTTGGAAAAAATTCAGCCTTTATTCGACTCGGGGAGGTTCAATTGTAGCATTTACATGAATTTTTGGTAGACTGATTTCCTGTTGAAACGAATCATGTCCATTAACCGAGGCATCGTCCGTAATTCTCTTAGGGAAAGCGAGAAGACCAAGTTACTCATCTCTGTCCAACGTCAACGAGTAGTCGAGAAGGACGCGGAAACGGAACGGAAGCGTTCCGTGATCGAGGCTGAAAAAGAGGCCCAAGTTGCCGAAATCCGGTTCCGGCAAAAGATAATGGAAAAGGAAAGCCAGCAGCGGATTGCGGAGATTGAAAATGAAATCGAACTCGCTCGTCGGCGAACTGCTTCCGACTCTGACACTTACGCAGCTGCGCAACGTGCCACCAGCAACAAACTCGTCCTGACTCCGGAGTATCTCGAATTGCGTCGAATCGAGGCCCTGGCGAGTAACACCAAGATCTACTTTGGTGACAAACTACCGTCAGCCTTTGTCGAAATTGCTGGTGCTGTTGGAGGCGGTGAGCGTATGCATCGAGTTTTTAAGGGGGATCCCGAGACGGACGAAGTACCGGATTTGCCGCGGGATTTTGTGAACACGGTTTTGGGGGATTTGGGCAGGACGGATATGTGATGAACCGGGACCGGGCAGTTGAGTGTGTCTCAAAACAGCGAGTGCTCAAAGGGGCGTCAATAGGGGAAACAAAGTACAGAACTGCAATGATGTAAAACATGGTTTCTCAGTCGCAGGCAATAATGCAAATACTGTAACTTAATTTCATCTGGCACCTTAATATTGTTTAACTTGGAAGAGGCTTGCTTGATATTTTTTCAATGGGCAATGTATAAAGTTTGATCAATTGAGAAAGAACAAAAAGCCTGTACCTTGTATCCTATACTATGCAAGTGGACTCTTGACAACAACTTTTCTCTGGTCCCTTGAATTTGTTGAAGAGAACACTTATAACTTGAGTAGAGAATCCTGTGGGAACACAAAAAATTATTTATACAGAGAAAATCAGTGTGGGCATGATTGTTGTAGAGAGAGCTCACCTGAATAAGATACTGTCATTACTGTGTACAGGCTTCTTGACAAAAAAATGTTTTCAACAAATATGTTTCCCTGGTCCCTTGAATTTTGTTGTAGAGAGAGTCTACCTGTAATTCAATCTTTGCTGTTCATTGATCCTGTGATAGATTGAAGAATAATGTCATCGTTTGGAACTAGGAGGATGGTCACTGTCTACAACAATTATCTCTGTATAACGAATTTTTGTTTGGTCTTGTAATGTTGTTAAGTCCTCTACCCATGTTACAAGGATTCTCTTACAACAAATTTTTATCTGGTCCCTTGATATTTTTTGTAAGTAGAGTTCACCTGTATATTTAAGGTGTATTTTTGAAAATTTACCTAATAATTTAGAAATATGAGCATTCACTTCCATCACTGTATTAAAACTGCTAAAAAAAAAAGATTAAAATGTTCCAACAAATTCATAGAGATTTTATTTTTAAATTTGCCAGTGCACTTCAATTTGTTTTGCACTTGCTATATGTACATCTTACTTGTTTTTAGACTACGCTGTTTTGAGGATGCGCTCAGTTGTCTTGGCAACGCAATGAACGGACTTGTTCAGCGCGTATTCCGAGTGTGTTCATTGCGTGTTGCGCCCATCTGTGATCATACTTTCAAGCAAGGAAGTTTGCTTTGATTGCCACTTGTTTTGCCCAGATCTCTCGACTCTGTTCTATGCTCGAAGCGACAATAATATACTCTTGATCGATGCAAGAAAAATAAGTTTTTGATCAATTTGTACCAAATTTATGGAAGATCCAATTCTCTTGTCAGCAGTCAAGTCAGCACCGGTGGTTTTAGAACACCTGAACAAATCAATCATCATCCCGCTTGCGAAAGAAGTAAGAATCTTTAGTCATACTGTATCAAGAATTAACTGATTCTTGATGAAAGTTCAAGATCATGCAGAGTTCACGTCATTGTTAGATGTTTGGTATGTTGAGTCTAGTCTCTCGTTGAGCTTCTTTAGGAATTCCACCATACTTATGGGCAGCAGCCGATTGAGAATTGATTGTGGAACAATTGCAGGCAGCTTCATGTTCATGTTTAGAATCCAGCGGATCATGGTTCCATCCACCTATGGAAATATAATTCCGGCTAATTTCAGGAACATGTCTCACTGAACCCATCATTATTCCAGTGGCATTAAAAATACAGTATCCGAGAAAGTCTTAGTCTGGTTTCATGAAAATTATAACAATGGAAGAAAAGTTTTGGACTAAACCATTTTGAATAAGAGGAATTAATTTCTGCTAAAAAAAAATGTAGACTAGACCTATCTTAAAGAGCGTGAAATGTCCCATTTAAATGAAGTACTAAAGTTCCAAGAAAATTGCCCGATGAAAAGTTTGAAAATGCAGTTGAACCTCTCAACTTTAAATTTGAAGGGACTCAATAATTTTTCAAGTTGAGGGGGCGGGGGAAGTTTGGGTTTCATTACATTAGATTAATTAGTATAAATTATTTTCTGGCTGAAATATTAGAACTACTTTATACATTATTCATTGATGTTCTAACTGAAAAGAGAATAATTAATTTGGACACGAGGCTTGAAAGGTTTGACCAATTTTTTTTAATATATCCATTGCATACAGATAAAATAAAATAAAAATTTTGTCCTGAAATTTGAGGTACTTACTGGATATAAATATACATGATTTATATACATTCTAAAAAAAACTGAGGTGCGTCTAATTATGACTGCAGCTGGGAAAAGAAGCACAAGTTTCTTGTAATGCTTCGGTAAAAAAAAAATTTCTTGAAAATAAATTATTCGAGGGTTAATAGAATTGTTAGTCCTACGCATCAGTAATTTAATATTTAAGCTATAACTCGTCGCACTACTAAGGTCATAACTGAAGTACAATTATATCATTTTACTGTACTGAATATAATAAATATACATTTCAGAAAAGCGGCTTGTATTTGATGACAAAATCTTTTCATTGACGAGGTACACGTACAGGATCGAGTTACACGTTTGCCTTATAATCAAAGGCATCTGACATCCGATTCAGTATGCTTTTGTATAAACCTAGTATAAAAACGTAACCATCCGACTAACCTTGTTGCCGTTGACATCCTCTTGAGTGGTGGTAACAAGCTGGTACCCCGCTGGACCAGATTCCGCTCTCACAACGTCATCCAGCTCTGGCAGGTCCTTGTAAGTGGTGCTGGCGAACACCAAATAAACCAATCCTCTGTCGGGCTCGTCCACCCGTCGGTTTACCATCACGTAATCACGAGCCTGTACCAAACCGACTCGCTTGCTAGCCTGGTATGAAATCCGCATGTCGTCCCACTCCTGAAAATCAAATTTTGTGCATTTAAAATTTTTTTTGAATCAAAGGTATGGCATTTCAAACGGTAATCCGCAGGTACTCAGAGAAAATAACGAGATGTAGGATGAAATTGAATGTTAAGTAAAAAAAAAGTTGGATTTACGACATTTGCGCTGACGAAAAAGTGGCCATCTTGTGATGAATATACATTTCAGAAGTTGAGCCCACAAAAACAAGGCGAAGTATTTTGAAGAAAAGTAGGATCACGACATCCGGGTAGACGATGATGAGAAAATTCTATGGCCACTACATAGGGCTCATAAAAACTAGACGAACTATTACTGTAAGTCTGGAACTTATTGTTATAAAAACCCCAACTTTCTGAAAGACGTTGGATTAATATTAATGTGTTGAATAAAATTGTATTGTATTTACTTGAGCATCATTTGCACCTTTTTCTCAAAATTGAGGGGGAAAAGAGGTACTTGCCATAGGATGGTTTTTAAAAGTTGAGGTTTGAATTCTATTTGATTTTAATGGGAAATTTTGGAAAATTCTAACAGAAAAAATTTTGATGGGAATAATTAGTTGAGTTTAGGAGAACCTGGTTCTTTGAAATTTGACTTGGAGATGTTCAACTGTATTTAAAAGTATAACTAATTTAATACTGTGGTGTGCTATATGTAAATGTTTCTCTACAATGATGTATTCATTTGTGAATAAAGTTTACAAGTGAAACCTTTATGATGATTACTAACCTTGATCATACGAACAAACTCTGTGTCATAGTACCACTCTGGAACTTCATGAGCTCTGTCCCATAGAATCATACAAACGTCTTGAATCGGATGCTTCACGAATACCTGCGAACACACATTCTGTCATTTTCTTCAAGGTTAACATTTGACATAACCGGGGGAAATGAGGACAGTCCAAAAGAAAGAAAAACAGTTTTCTTCAAGGTAACAGTAGAAACAATGCAGTTAGTTACCTTTTCCGCTTAATGAACAATTGCTTCGTATGCGGAGTGAAAAACAAGACGACTTCAAGTGGGGGGAAAACAATGGCAAGGGAACTGGTTCAGAATTTGTTTTAAACTCCTCAAGAAATGACCTTTGAGGGCTGGTTCATAAGTTTTCAGTTCTTTGTAGAATGGCTGGAAATGTACCCAATTTTTATTTAATAATGCAGCTGAATTCTCTCTCCAATGATCTTGTCCACAACAATTTTCTCCATACAAATAAATGTTATCTAGTCTTATAGAGACTTCTCCCCATGTTAAATGGGTTCTCAGCAACAAATTTGTTCTTGGTCCTCTGAGCATTTTTTTTCAGAGAGTCTACCTATATTCAATCATATTCAAACCAATAGTGCAACTTTTAATCATCTGGGTTAAAATGGAAATAAGACAGGATTGAAATTATTTCATTCCTATTAGAGTAAAGTTGATCAGCCTCACTTGTGTGGTCTATGGGTCAGCTTTAAAGTGAATAATTTTACCATATTTACCCAAGTACCATGCACCCTTGAGTAAGATGCACACAGGGGTTTTTCAGTTGGAAATTTGGCTAAAATTGTATCCCCAAGTTTCTACGCGTGGGGTTAAGAATCACTTAGATTTTGGTGTTTTAAGGTTCTTATCTTTGTTTTTTAACTGACATCTGTACTTACCTTGTTTTTAGACTAGTTAAAACTTGAAAAAGTTAGGTTTTTTTATTTCTTGTTACATTTTTTCCAAATTTCTCCCTTATAATTAAGTATAATGCACACATAACTTCCTAAAACTTCTTGAAAAATGTGTACCCGCTTATGACGTGCACCCCTTTTTTCGTCTGAAATTTGAGAAAAAAGGCGCATGTGGTACTCAAGTAAATACAGTAAATGATTGAAAAATCTTTGGATCACAACGTCCTGAATCATAAATCCTTGTTCAAATGAACATTGTATATATTTTTTAATTACGCTGAATTACTGTTATTAAAAGTAGCAATTTTGGAATGGAAAAAATAAATTGCCATGAAAAATAGATTTTAGACTAAAATGAAAAATATATCAGTATTGCAAGAACCTTGAAGAAAATACGCTTTAAACCAGATATTTAAAAACACAATTATACTGCTTTGTATTTTCATAATGCATATCTCACTGAGAATGGTTCAAGTCCTTCAACCAAGGCATCACAGCAACAATGACTGACATAACTTTTGAACCAACCATGTTAGTCTCCCCGTGGAGTCCTGGTGTTGCAAGATTGTATATAATTGTTGAAATTATGCCACAAATTAAAAACTCTGAATTCCAAGAGGCAACAACATCTTTTTTTGTTTACCTCGCCCATGAACACACTGCGTTTGTACTTGGTGAAGTACAACTCCTTGATGGTGATTCCGTGGCGTTTTCGGGTTTCCTTCCATCCTGGCATTGAAATATCCTCGAGGTAATCCTTGACGAACCCGTCACTCTGTTCCCGGTAATTTCGGTACTAAAAACGAAATTTACTGTGAATAAAAATTTGTCCTGCCAAAATCGCCAAAAGTGAATCGGAGACTGGAAACATCACTTTTTGAAGCATGAAGGAAGTTACAGTATTTTCTCACCTCGTCTGAATATCCTGAAGTATTCGAGTACCCAGCATCACCTTCAAAGGGAGACACAAAAATTACTCAAATTTGATTTGAAAAGGGAAACTCAAAAAATTGTTTTTTTTTTCAAACTCACTGGCAGAATTGGCAACTGTTAAAGCTCCGTTCAAGCCTGAAGCATTCAGGTAACCCCGCATCAACAAGTCGGCATAGAAAAAAACAACCGTTGACGCAACATGTCCAACCAGAGACATTTTTTTTTACAGAAATGTATTCATTCACGATCCTTTCCACGAGTTGAAGGACAGAACTATTGTAGTTGAGTTTCTTTTCACGAAAAAAAAAATAAACTCTACATTCAATAAAAACAAATTTACGTGATCAATTTTTGCCCTGACGATTTTTTTTAAGTCTTAGTAAACAATAATACAAGCGCCTAACGAAATTCAGACAATTCAAACACTTGTTATTTGAAAGGGTTTAAAAATTATGCTCAATTTTTGTATTTTTCTTCATGAAAAAACCATGTCAAAAATGCTCAACTTTTTTCGAACTGTTTCTTTTGACGCTTTTGCAGCAAGCACCTAGAAGATTCAGTGTACTGTTGTTGAACTTTGACAAAAAATCATTTGTTTTGACAGGGAATTTTTTTTGAGAAAACATTTAGTTGGCAAACAAATTTCTTTTTTTTTTTATGGGGAGTTCAAAAAATAAGTGGTTGGCAAGTCAAATGTTCCCTGCAGTTCAGATGTAAAAACCATGCAACTCTAACATTTGTATACAGTACATAACTGTCAAGAAAATGAAAGTCACTGACGAATTTTACAAAATGAGTGTTTCGAACGGGAACAATTGCTCAACTTTTCTTTAAAATGTGTTACAGTATTTCTAACTGTAAAATGTTGGCTTTTTACATTTTCACAATACTCACAACAATATACAAAAGTGTAAAATATGCCTCAACATCAATCCAGTGCAATAAGAATATAATCTCAGAATTGCGTCCAATTCTCTGAATAAAATATGATAAGCATCAACTGTATCAAATACAGGTGAACTCTCTCTCTCTCTAACAAAAAAATTCGAGGGAGAAGAAATAAATAACTGTAGAGAGGCCCTTTAAAATGGGAGAGAATCCTATGGGACAAAACATGTATATCATGCATAGAAAATCATTATAGACAATATCATTATTGTAAAATCTCATCTTCTAGCTCTGACCATTTTGAGACACTTCATTCAAATTCCCCTCTTTTCTTGAACTAAGAAACTGCAGAAAACACTGTTCTGCATTCTTGTTTTGTTTTTGGCAAGAACAACTGTCACTGGATATCAATTGATGCCTCTGTTGAAATTCCGATACAAAAAAAAACCACCTCACACAAGCCATGAAGTAAAAAAGGTCTTGTGAGCTTCCAGATGGAGCCCCAACTGACATCCCGGAGTTCTCCCTATATGTCAAGGAATGCATCCCATCCGACATTTCAAGGAACAAATTAACCCTGAAACTCTTGTAACCCAGAACAGGTTTTTCCAATGATGGGGGGGGGGGGGGGGGGGGGAAAAAAAAAACCCTGAAAACCTTTTGACAACAGCGGCGCAAAATTGCTTCCGCTCGTAAAACCTTGATGTCGTCAGTGCCGAGTTATACGAGAAAAACGAGCATGAAAACCCGGGTCGGTATCAAAGCCTTCAATCAGCCTTTCGTGCTTGTTTCCCCCCCGTTTCCATCTGTTCATCACACAGCACCGGCAATCTTCTCCTTTTTTTTTTCCAGGGGGCGTCTTCTTCTTACACCCCCCCCCTTTTTCATATAACCCGCGCTTCCATTCCGCATTTTCTCCTGGCGTCAAGTCAAAACAAAGAGAAACACGCATCATGAAGATCTTTTCCGAACCAAGGGACATTCTCGATCTTTCGCTCTCTCTCTCTCTCTCTTCAGGGCGGCCCTCTGGGAATAACTCGTTAACAGATAAAAATCCCGCCGCTTCCCGAGCATAAATCAGTCCAGCGGCATGAAACCACGCGCACCCGGCCGCAAATGAGACGCGCGATATCGACAATCGACTGTCAACCCGGCGAACATGCCTTCATCTTTTCTTCTCCGCAAAGACCCGAGACCCGGATGAAAAGCAAGAGCGAGGCTTCATGCGAGAAAGACAGAGGTATGGGGGTCTCGTGATGAATAAAAAGGGCCAAGAAAAAAGTTTCTACGATGATATCTAACGCAAAATATTTGCATTACCGAAAGCAACAACCGATTTATTCCCTGCGATTAATATTTCTCTCCACCGACAAGAAAAGCTTACCAGAGACCAAGTATTTCACATCCTTCCACACAGCCTCTGCTCAGCCAAAATATATTCACTGGGGAATTTTTTTTTTTTTATTAGGCTCCGACTATCTCAATGATCGTTTCGGAGATGGGACGTTTCACTGAATGTAAAACATTTCAAATGAATGGAAAAGTATTGATAAAAATAGCGCATTGAGTCCTCAGATATTCTTGCTAAAAAATGTAGTGAAGTTACTCCTTTTTTCTGAATCAACTTTCAGGGAGGTTGTCCATTAGCTCTTACCTTCGTGGTAAGTCATATACTGCATTTAATTAAAGTGGTCATCTGGAAATAAAGATAATACTCATGGAATGATTTCTGTAGATCTTATTTTTGAGGAAGCGCAGTGAAACTTTCTGGCGACGAGCGTAACTCCCGCAAGAAGAACAGAAGACGATCCAAGTTTGACGATTTTTCCTTCTACAGTAATGATAATTCTCCTCATAAATTTCTTTCATTTTTCGAATCGCAGCGAAAGTAGGTAAAGGATAACCTCCGAATCATGTGTTATTGGTCAACGGAGAACATGCGTTTATGTCAGCCTCAGGATCACCCTTTACTTTAGTATTTCATTTTGCTCTCTGGATTTTTTTTTGTAGAGACAGGGAGGATTTCGGTAGATCGATGGTAACTTTTAACGAAGCCCCGGGGTGTAAGACGGAGGCGTTTCTTTTCACGCGTCGCAAAAAAAAGGAGGTGTTGCAAGAAGGTGGAGGCGCATGAATATATTCAGATAGGAAGATATCGTGGGTCCCGTGTTACAGACACCAGAGCCGGGATCGAGACATTCGGAATATATTTCCTGGGCGGGCAGATAAGACGACGACGCCGGAAGAATATATGAAGAACGGGCCTGGGATAATAAATAAGGTTACCGATACGGACCGGTCACTCGGGCCACGTTGCTATAGCTTTCTCTCTCTCTCTCACCCACGGGGGTTTTTGCAGGGGATCGAAGCGGACGCCGGTATCTGCCAAACCGGAAAACACGGGACCTGGGAAAGGCGGCTGGCCGGACGAGAAATTTCGCCCGCAGATAACGAGGCCCGGACATCTAATGAAATATGCTACCTGATCCTGGCCGCAGATTTCGCCGCCCTTGTGTCTATTTCATCCTAGATTTCCATTTCTGCCGGACCCGAGTTGAATCTCTAATCGACTCTCGCCCACCCCCCCCCCTTTAACCCCCAACTAAACCGACCCGTTGGAATTGCAAATCATTTCAAACCCTCTCTCTTCACTTATTTCCTGGTTCTCCTCCTCCTCTGGAAACGCAGCCGAGAGGGGTATGAAATTTTCACTCGACCACCTAGGCAAATAATGGAGCAATGAATCCAATGATCCAACGAGAGAAAGAGAAAGCACGTGAAGTCGGACGGTATAACACGATTTTCACTCTTACTTCTACGAAGGTTAGCACCCCTTTAAAAAAAGAGAGACTTTTTCGAAATGCCCTTCTTTTATCGCTGGGAAAGTATGTTCTGGAATGGCCTGCTTCCGGAGGGAACTTTGAAAAGTACCATACATGAAAGTACACAAAAAAAAAACCTGTCGAAGAAATTTTACTGATATGCATAGACTCAAAAATCACTGAGGATTCGAAGATATACTGGATCACCAATCTAAAAAGAACGACGACTGATTTAGCCACACAAGTTGAAAAATAAATTTTGTTGCGGATTTGAAAAAGAAGTACTACGTCTAAATAAAAGATACAAAAATATTGTACACAGAAATAAGTCGGCTTCATCAACAAATATCCAACACGAGGAAAATGTTATTTAGAGAAAAAAGGTAGCTGATTTTCACTCACGTCTTTAAAAATTCGCATACAAATTCTACGTACTGTATTCCCAACAGTCGACAATGTCTCATCACAAAACTTTTGATTTTCAATTGAAATTCAGAGCTACAATTGACGGATAATGCGACGTATGAACATTTCTGAAAACATTTTGCCGTACTATTCATGGCAGGTTGTCCTTGGAAATCCAGACATCACATTTTAAACCCAGGAAATCAAATTCAGCGCGATCAAGCTGAAAGAAATCATGCGCGAATCTGTTGGTTACTGCAATAGTCGCGGAATAGGAAACAACTGCCCAATGAAGGACGGAGAAGACTATGGGGTTGCATTTGCATAATTTTTAGCAGGGTAAGACTTTCGTCCGCCATGCAACTCGTGCTTCTTCATTTTTTTCGGATTCCGAAATTTCTTTGATTGGCATCAAAGCCATAAAACGTGATCAAGGATAGACGCACATTTCTGTTGCATTCTGCTCTCGCAAATGTCCGACTCTTTTTTTTTTTCGCCCACGATTCCGTAAGTAACAATGATAATGAAGGATCTCTCACCTGGGAAACAGTGATCCCGCACTTCCTGGCAAGCTCTTCTTTCGCCTCTTCCGACGGGTAAGGATTCGAAAGGTGCGAGTAGAAATACTCATTCAGCACTTCAGACGCCTGCTTGCTGAAGTTCCGTCGTTTTCTCCTGCAAAATCGAGCAAAAACGAAACAAAACCGTTAGTGACAAGATCACAAGCACGTAAACAATACGATGAGAAAAAAAGGTCGGTCTAACAAGATCCGGCTTTCCCGACAGCAACCCTAGAACAGGCGCTTGACGTAAACCCATTGCGACAGAGTTCCCTGCCTTTTATCCCTTCTTTTCCTTTTCAAGACCTTACACGAATATAGAGCCGGGATGAATCTGACTGTTTACTAAGTCAAGTAAAAAGAAAAAAAATCCCTGAATCGAAGGTATCCACAGCAAAAGCGCATCTTGAAGCTTCGGAGTTCCAATCACAAAAAGTATTTGGATCATGCATTTTTCTTCTCGTTGATTCAAGGTCCTGGGTCAATATTTTGTGAAGGAAATCCACAGGCGCTTCCTATTTCAATATCTGGCCAGACAGAGATGGAACCTTGTCCAACTTTAACATATTTCATCATCAAAAACGTATATGCATATAAATTCGATCCTCTTGCCGCAGAAAATAGCACTGATTCATTGATGAACCTCCGTTTTTGTAAATTCGCGATGAAATTGGAATCTGACACATTCCAAGATTTTCAAATCTCACTACCCAAAAAAACCTTCGGATACATAATTATTTCCACAGACAAAATTTGAAATAATACTCAATCGATTCAACCTGCTCGTTTAAAAAAAAATAAGAATTCCTTGTTTATCATAATTTGAGGATAAAATCCGTTTCTCGCAATCAATCCACGCATTTCCTCGATGAATCAGCTCAAAAGAGGCTCAGTTACAATCATGATGTAATTCATCTATTCTAGATACAGTACTTTGAATCCCCCCCTTTTTTGATTTATCATGCTTGATATTCGTATCAGTGCTGCCCACAGTGATGAAAGTTATTTGTTTGTTTAAGTTTGAAGAAAGGAATCAGTCGAGGATTCCTCGGGATCACGCCGCACAATTCTACGGTAGTGTATCTCGAAAGGGTCCCATTCATTACAAATCATGGTGCTTTAATTCGTCTACTGTTGATCTTCGTTATTTCTTTTTCTCATTCAGCGTCATGCTTAGATGCGTGTATCAACTCTGATAACATAAATGCGATTCAGTCATTTGTCTTCAAGTTTGGAGAAATTAATAATTTTCGGATTCCGCGCAGAAACGGCGGTTAGAAATGGAGTCATCACAACTCACACCTTCGCGAATTCTCATCACCCAGTCACAGTTTTACCTTAAAAGCACCCCCTTTCAAAAAAAGTAAGTTCGCGATATTTGCTCCCTAAAAATAGTCGCAGAGCTTTTCCCTGCACCTTCCCCAAGGGCCAAGGGTCGGATAGGAAGGAGTAGAAAAGAGGCTTTTCGCCTCGACGGCACAGCCTCCGAGGTAATCAATGATGAACGAACGGATACGGCATCCTTGAGTACGGCATTCAGGCTGGAAAAGCCACTTCCGTTCGTCCCGTATCGCAGCTAATTCGGTAATGTTCCCACGGCCTTCGTGGCAAGCATTCATGCCCCCCCCCCCTCTCTTCGTCTTTTTCTTCTTCCTTTTTCCACCCCGAGTCAAGCGCAAGTACGAGTCGCGACTTTAAACGTCTCATCCCGCTGATTCCCCTGGCTCTTGTCCATCGGCCATTTCTCTCCTGTCAGCAGAACTCATCCCGACGCAAGCACAAAAGGGCTCTTCCTCCTCTCCTTTTTTTTTTTTTTTTTTTTTTTTTCTTCTTCGTTTTACTCGCTCAGTTTATTCTCTTTTACTTTTGGAAGAGCTCTGCTGTTGCCTCGGTTGCCGAGCAGAAACCCATTTACGAGAGCCTGTGAATTGCTCGTCTCCCTGTTTCGACCCAGCTGAATGCCTTTTTGGCCAATCGTGGCGTCGTCGCAGCAAAAAAAAAAAAAAAAACTTCTCAATTTGCTGATGTCGGTTCTAAGAAGGACTAAAGCTTCGAGGAATGGATGAAAATCTTGCGAGAACGGCGCAAACGCGTAGCAGCTGAGCCATAAGTTAAAAAAATAATTATTCCTTCATACATACGTAAAAACAAGGACTTGACAACATTTTACGGCTCAATTGTATGTAATAAAGATTTAATCGATATCTCTGAGAAGAACGAAATTTCGCTATTCCTAAATAACAAGACGCTTCAAATCTGCCGACAGTATCCTGATTTGTATTAATATAATAGACAATAAACGCAGAATATAGTATACAACCGTCGTTCGCAATCATTTCAAGTACGTTTTGTGAGCTTAGAAGAGTTTGATCAACGAATTTATCTTCGTCCCTATTTGAATACGATTATTGCTAAATGAAAAAATATACGCATTACAATTTTTAAAATATTAGCGGAGAAAATGAATGACGTTACTTTTCAGCTATCCTTGAAAGCGACGAAGACTTGAAAAAACCCTTCCTGAATGTTACAAGAAGTGACAAGAAAAGAAAAATGAAGAACATCTTGAACTCGTCCCTCTAAGTTTTGGAAGACGCGCGAACCGAAAATTTTGCAAAACTGCCTTCTTCGCCAATAAAATACGAGTGAATGAAGTGTGATGCTATGGAGAACTATTATTGATCAGTCGATGAGAAAGACGTTCACTAAGAAACACATTGCTAAGTTTTTTAAATGTTATCAAGGACAACCAGTTTCACGAATCGCTTGTGAAATTTTTTTTTAAAAGAAAATGGTTACAGTATTTGAGTTGGAAATACTGTATAAATGCGTTATTTTGCACGAACATTTTCCGAAAAGCTCATGAATCGATCTGTCTATGCAGCGGCCGCAGATGTCTTTCAAAAAATATTTTTAATTCCACGTCGTATCCATCTTTCCGGCGTTTATCAGAAAAAATAAAATAAACGCAGTGATATGAAGCGTTTCGAAAGGGTTCAAGAAGATAAATTCTTTCGAAGTTTTTGAACTTCACAAAAGAATCTCTCCTTGACATCAAAGAGATTCGTCGTCGTACAAAGCCAAGATTCAAAGAAAACGAAGCAAAATGTATCAACCACCATCTCGATGACGAAAAACTATCCTAACCAGTGCATCACATCCAACCTCATCCAACCTCCTCCCCCCCTTACCCCCCCCCCCCCCTCATCCGAAGAAGGTCACCCCACCCCCCCCCCCCCCCCCCCCCCCCCCCCTCATCCGAAGAAGGTCACGCGGCTCATGCACAAGCACCCAATAACCCCCCCTCCGAGTGTGTGTCTGCGACATAGATCGGGTCATGTGTATGCACTGCAGTGTCCGCCTTCGGAAATACCCCCAGCGACGAAGGGCCCCATTAGGACGCGACCCCCGTGCTATGCCGAGGGGAAAAGCAGGCGTTTCGCACACCTTTCGCGTCGTTGTGTTCGTCGTCCTCGCGTCCGAATCTCATCGTATATAGGGGGATCGGAGAGGTCGCGTCTGAGGAGAAGAGAGATCCCCGGGAACCACCCCGTGGGCGAGGGAAGGAAAAGGATGCAATTAAACCCGATGGGGAAACATTCTCGGGGAATGGGATCACGGGGACATGATCAGAATTGGAATCCGTCCGAGAAGGAAAGGCAGCAGTGGCAGCATGTAGTGTGTGTGTGTGTGTGTGTGAGGGGGGGAAACGGAAGGACCGCGAAGTTCCTCTTGCTTGCCATTGATCAAGATGCCGGGAACGTTCCCGGGGGTTACCAAATTAGCTATCGGCCTTTTGAGACATTTTCTCTCCTAATTTCTAGAACTTCCCGGGCTACACTTGTGTGCAAAGGACTCGTGAAGAAGATGCGAGAATGAGCTTTGCCCGACGCACTGTCCTCGATTTCAAGAGTCCAGGTCTAGTTCCAGTTTTAAAATGTCTGCCTAAGTTCAGTGCATCCTTCATGACACAACCCCAAAAATGCTCTTGAGGCTATGCATAAAAACTTAGAATCTTTGAGCTAGGAGTGAACTGAGAATGATAGGATAATCTTGTAGGTCATTTTTCATGCCTTTTTACTTGCTCCATGAATTTTGAACTCGGCACGCTGATTCAATCATAGAGAAAATAAAGTCCAATTCAAGCATTCGAAATCCGCTGATGATTTACAAATGTGCATTGACACAAATTCAGGTTTGGCTTTTGAGGACTTCGACCTCGTTGAAACACCGAAGAAATGCGAGAAACCATAAAGAAAATATTTAGAATATTCAAGAGAAACTTTTTTAATTGAGCACAGGCTTTTAGATGAACAGATACCGCAAAATCGGTTTACCTTATTTTTTTGAGCATTCTGAAATTTCAACTTCCAATCGTTTAATTTGATGGATGGGAATTCGAAAATTTTCTCTACAAGGTTTACCCGCGAATTCCAAAATCGATTCTTTGCTTAAACCCACAAGTAATATTTCACTACGAATGAAACTGGTGAATAAAAAAATCGTGTTTCAATCAACTTCCTCTCGGATCAATTTAGAATCACGTTCGGATAAGAATCGTCTTGACGATTTTTGAAATGCTCGATGCAGAAGAGACGTTTAAAAATGCCAAGAAAAGCGAACTTTTACAACAATTAATACACTGTACATTCGACTTCGACTGCCTTTACATTAAGCTCATCGTACAACAACATTCCAGTCGCATTGTTGCATCGAATAGCTGCACTTATACTCCGTTATTCAAGTGGTCTGTTCGCAATTCCAAGCAGGCCAACTGCACCCAAAGCACGTACTCATCGCCCAACAGTGCAGAAATAATGCATGATTTCTTCCTTCCTCCAATGCAACCACTCAGAACACTGGTCAAAGACACAATGCTTCCGAACGAAGAAATAAAATAAAATGAAATAAAAGAGAAATCGCAGAGAAGAAGCAAGAAAGCTGAACGGTATACAAGTAGACGGAGAGAAGACACTAGGCTTCCATTCCTAGGACGCTTTTTGCCGCTGCTATTTAAGCACAGGGGGGGTGATCGGAGTCCAGGCGGTCAGAGGCGAGTAGCGTGAGCCGCTATCTAGGAGTTCGTACATACCCGTCGTCTCTCTTGTCTCTAAAAGAGCACAGAAAATGGGAAACAAAAAATCTGCACGAGAAAAGAGAAAAAAAAGAGTGGGCGAAATAAAAGGCAGGACGAAACATGGTTCGGACCCTCTCCAACCCCCCCAGAAAGAACACAGGGGCATCGGGACAGATGAGGATATTGGTCATTTTCCGGGCAGTTATCCTGCATCGTTCTCGCGAGGAAATTGGGTCGTAGCCTCAAACCTCTTTCCCTGAATGGCTCCGCGACCCAAGGCTATCCCGGGAAGAGAACCCGGCTCAACCCGCCTGCAATCCTCTCCTCTTCGTCTTCTTCGTTTTCCCCACTGCAGCCGGGGGGTGCGTCTGTATGTGTATGTGTGTGTGTTTGTGTGCTGCACACCGGCA
This sequence comes from Notodromas monacha, assembly GCA_905338405.1. NCBI lineage: Eukaryota > Metazoa > Arthropoda > Ostracoda > Podocopida > Cyprididae > Notodromas > Notodromas monacha. Next base: position 45,225 of record CAJPEX010002015.1, read on the forward strand.
ACCCGAACCCAATCGCCGGGAATATACATGGCCTCGTCCCCATAACCATTCCCAATACGGTCACGACGCTCTTCCCTCGCTTCGCAAAACACGCTTTCCGCTCCGATGGTCCACTTTCACGAACATTCTCTCTCATTTTGCTCATCCTTCCACCTCCC
>CAJPEX010002016.1:0-34200 GCA_905338405.1 Notodromas monacha
ATATGGAGCATCACCTGATGCATTACATGCATTTCAAAAAATCCGACGCCCAAATTATCCACTGGGTATGCCTGGCTGGAAAACGGCTGATTATTTGCTGGGAATGCCTGGGAAATGGTACTGTTCCGCGGACTTCCCCAAGCACCCATACCTGGATTGGAAAAACAACTGGGGCTCATCCAACTGCAAACTGGACAAAACAACATCATTGATTCTACGCAAGAACATGTTTACGCGTGTCCGTTTTGCGAGTGATGGTCAGTGGGGGGGGGGGAGAGTAAGGGTGCACCCTTACCTAAACGAGCGTCATCTAGGCGACCCTTCTGACGTAAGGCCAAACGTCCAACCATCACACCCCAATCTGATTCTCTTATCACCCCATCTGGAGGACCGCTGGCAGAGGCGTCAGCCGAGGAGGAGAAACTGATCACTTTGTTTTGAGCTGTCGTCCTGACATTACCTTCTGATGCTTGAACTGAGTGATATCCCTCTGTTATTTAACCCAAGTCTTCAATCTGTGACAAGAAATATAACTCGTGTTCGTGGAGAAGAAGTCCATCTTGTATTCACCCTTATTCTGTTGACCAGCACATATCAATTCTTGGGACTTCATATCGTTGTTGAAGTCATCCGAGGAAGGGAGTGGTATCAAGTATTTGTTCAAGTTCACGAGAAATTTGCGTGAAGTCCGCGTTCTTCATCATCGTGCAATCAAGTATTCGGAATCGAGTGCGCGTGAAGATATCCGAATCGTTCTTGAATGCGTGACGTTGATCACCGTGAGGTTCTGTGTCTGAAGAAATAGCTCTTCGCGGGACGTTGGAAAGCGTTGTTATTGGGAATTTCAGTGTTGCACTGAAACCTGGCGCAATTTGGACGTAACTTCGTGTGTTCGCATGGGTTTATCAAAAATCGTGCAAGTAGCATGCTCTTTTTCAGAAAATTTATGGTATATTCTTCGTAAAACACAGGCAAAGATGTCCCAGTGTGGATATATTACACCAGGTTAATGCCTTCAGTTGTGAAGCTTGCCATAGTGTACTTGTAGGCCATGCGATCTTCTGTTTCCGTCATCTTGTCATCGGCGCCTCCGGATAACACGATGAGTTTTCCGGACTACCTTCAGACTGCTGCCGATCACGCAACTCTTCTTATCCTTGTCCGACAAGTCGGTGAGTTTTTCTCCTAAAATTCCATTGCTTTCTTCGCTGAAGTTCGGGTATTTTTCCCCCAGGACAACAACTCAAGCAAAAAACCTTCAACCGCTTTTTCGAAACTATCCAGCGAATACGTGAGATTAAAGTCACCGATCACCAGGGAAATCTTCGAATACTTCATTTTCGGTACAAACGCTCATATCCTGTCGAGAACAATGAATGGGGAGATTTTCAAACCCATCGACGGGTCCTTGGGCTACTGTCCTTAGGTGAGAGCTGAAATCCGTGGGATTGAAACGTAGCTCTTATCGCGAATTAATCAAGGTGCATGCTTCATTTGAAAAATAAGTTTTGTTGATGTAATGAGCGGATTAGATGACGCACTAGACTGGCACTGACTTTGTACCATACCATTGCTAAAATGTTCGTTAATTTCTTGAATTGCAATTTTCTTAATTTCCTGCGGTTCAAAATAGATTCAAAAAGATGCTGTTAAATGCGTTATGTTTTTCAAGCGTGGGGCATAAAGTGGGGCCCCACTGCGTACTACATTGACTCGTGATGCAGGCTTTTCTCCTGGTATTTTACTAGAATTCGAGAGCTTCTTGGAGAGCGAAACTTTCGTAATTATTGCGAACTGGGAGATGGCAAATCATCACCGTTCGCCACGAACTAGTCATAAAACGCTTCTTCAGCGAATAGACATTCGGAAAATGTTTATTCCCCGTCTTGCGCTGATAAGCCTGTCAGAAAAGTTTCGAACAGCAATGCAAAACCATTATTATTTTTTCTGCAATAGTTTTCCCGAAACTACACATTACTGTAGTTCATCGTTTCTCGAGAATCCAAAAAGTACAAGAAGAACAGCTTCGAAGACCTTTAATGTTATCTTTTTTTTTACTGTTGTAGGGAAATTCACGAGCAAGGAGGAGCTCCGTGAGCTGCTCCAGCAACATGAGGCAATAAAGCTCCGTTACGCTTCTTCCTTGTACGATTCGAGATGTGTTATGTTTGGAGATGGGACCGGATTAATCCGCAATGGTGAAGAGGCGGAATCCGAGTTCAAAAGCGCAAAAATCAATTATCCTTCAGTGGATTGCTGCGATTCACTCTTGGCTGACGTAACCGAGTTTCTGTCGTCCCTCTTCTGGGTCCTTGAGTCGAAACGAGTCAGTTCCCAGGGCCATGAAAAAGTTGCGGCGTCTGAGAAACTTGCGGCGTTGGCATCGGGTTCCAACCCGGTCAACTCGTCGCAGCTGATTTGTGCACCGTTTGAGAGGAAGGACTTTGCTGGGATCGATATCGAGTCGAGATCGAACAAGAAACGGTGCTTGGGTCGAGCCAAGAAGCAGCAGGCGGATTTGTGTCTTCAAGCTGGGCTTCCATTTGATGCCATGGTCCAATACAATGCCGCTGCGGAGCTTTTAAGAGGAGCCAATGACTGGCTCTGGCTTGGAGGTCAGTCCGTTGTCACCAGGTATAAGCTTAATTATTTTTCCGGTAGTTTTTTAGGAACCCCACGTTATGGTCATTTCGCAGAACGGCCGTTCTCGTTGTTCGACTGAAACTGTTCTGCATATTCCTCCCGTGACGGCGTTTGCTGTAAAATCAATAAGCTTGGGAATTATATTTAAGTCAAGCCTCTCCAAGTCGAAAGTCAATTTGCCAGCCAAAAATTCGAGTTGGGGGAACGAACAAGCATTTTTGTTGGAGGAGAGAAAGTAAAATCCCAGGAAATAATAATTATTGATAATCTGGGCTTCAAATTGCTTCTTAGATGAGTTGACGGGATCGCGTATTTGAAGGCAAGAGTTCATTTACCCAAATAGTCTCTCACTTCTTTTCAAAATGCATGTTAAATATTTATTGCTTTTCTATTTTCTGAATCAATAGAATCATAGCCAAAAGGCCTCCAGAAAATTCGAGGTACGGTGGTTCCAGGGGGAGGCCTTCAAGTTGGGGAGCTTCTTAATGCTTTGTTTCTGAGAGACTCGGACAGGAACTTCAAGAAAATTTGATGTAGGGAGGTATTTGACTTGGAGAGTTTCGAATAATCGAGGCTCATTTGTATGCAAAAAATGCTATTATATGATGGAAGAGGGGAAAATGAAATAGTGTAGTCACTAGAGTGATCCTACGTTGATTTCTATGAGTCCCCTGGAGCTATGGTGGAAGAGCGTAATCGCGGCGGTTCTTTTTCGTTTTACGCACAGATTCCGGTTGAATTGAAGTAGAAGGGATCAAATAATCTTGTAATGAACCCGAGGCAGAAATAAATGAAATAGAAAAAGATGGAAAACCGGGGAAAATGATAAGTTTCCATTCCCCTTATTTGTAAGCTTTCACTGGTTTCGCAATGTCTTGAATTTTGATTTTATGGGCCTATCCAAGGCCTTCAGTAAATTAACGAAGGTTTTTTTCTTTTACTGCAGCCTTCAGTCTGACCACAAATCTTTGTGTAGATCAGTTAAATTGGTTCACAGGAGAGAGCTTGCTGAAAGGTTTTTCTTTGTCTCAATTTGTGTGTTGATAAAATTCTTCGGGACCATTTCCCGATTAAGCTTCAGCTTCTGAATTCAAATTTGACGAGAATTCCAGGCCTTGTCCCAGGCTGATCGTTGATTTTCGTTTATCTTGGTTTCTTGAATCTTTTTCAATCCACAGCATTTCCTTGAAACCTTCGTGTTTTTGAGACTATTGTCCCCATCAGCGAAACACGATAGTTTCTGAAAATTTACAATGTGGGATTAACGTTCGTGTCATGACCTCGAAGGTGCATTGGAAGGCATGGGTGCAGCAGCAGGGATGCTGCACTATCCGAGTTTGGGCAGGTTTCCGAGCCCCGGACTTCACAGAAATTCATCGTTCAGCATTGGTGACCAAGGCGTGCCAAAACCTCTGATAATCTCCCAAACCAGGGATCCTGTGTCAACGCAACTGTCAGGGAATGTTCCAACGCCCAGCGAAATCATTGAGCTATATCGTGAAGCGATCACCCAGTATGGGAAGGTTTGTCTCAGCGAATAACGTTCAAGTGATGATTATGATGTTCGTGTGTGTTTATAGTATCGCCATGCGGGGATCATTGAAACTGAAGCTAGTCTGAAAGCCGTGCAGATCTTGGTGCTGCAAGACAAGCCGATCATCGCTGCTGAGTTCCTCCAGAACGTTGTCTTCATCAACCTCCAGTTGCCCGAAGAAGAAAAGGTTTGTTGCTCTGGGGTGTCTGTCAAGTGATAGATTTGTTTGGATCATCACATCAAGACTATTCTATGCTTCTACGGGCTGACGAAAAAAAAAAGTACATTTCTTCGGAAATTCCTTGACAGGGATTTCTGCTGAACAGCCAAAAGCTGCTTCCCAACCTCATTTTCTGAAACAAAACGGGAACGGAAATTAAGCTAGAATTCTGATGATCTTTGATCCTGGCAGTTTTCCAGATTTCAGTTCAGACCCTGTTCGAATGAAAAGTGCATTCGAAATATTTTCCCTGTACAGCATATTGAGTTTTTTTTTCTATGAGTAGCCCAAGAAATGATAATACTGTATAGATTTTAGACGACTCGTCTCGGGCAGTTATGAGTTGTAAGGGAACAGGCTTTGAGCTGTTGAAAGGTTGATACTATTCTGTGAACCGTGCCCAACTTGGCTCAAGACAGGATCTGAAATTCGGATGACAGAATCGAGAACAGAAGTGAGAAATCCTGGGGCAACTTGTGTCAAATTTACTCATTGGTCATACCAGTGCGAATAAGACGAGGAACCATGTGTACAGTATCATTGAAAAGAGGGATTGAAAGTGCAATTTCTTGAGAGATTCAACGATTCATGAGGAATCTATGCTGAAGGACGGGGCTACTCGTTTTTATATTGTTAACTCGTCTTCAAAAGTTCACAGCTTTCATCTGTCATCCAACTTTTCAAAACTCTTGGAGTGAAGCTGTCACGGCGCATGTTTTGTTTCTAATGGAATCGACGGTGCAGGTTCCACGCTCACGCCTTGAATTTTTTGTTCAGGTTCAGAGGTTCGTGACACTCGCTGGACTGTATGAGGAAATCGGGTTCATCCGGAAAGCGTCTTTCTACCGCCGGGTTGCAGCCATGCGCTGCGTAAGCCCCCAGAACACGAACCCGAGTTGGAATGATTGTTACCAGCTGTTGGTCCAGTGCTTGGACGGGTACCGGCTCAGTCTTGATCCTGCCAGTTCGGGTCCACAAATTACGCCTTCCCATGGTGAGTTTGAAATCAGGACTTTTTTTAATCTTACGGAGGTAGAAGATGCTCGACCACGTTTTTCCGAGATTGAAGCTGTATCGTGTAAGGAGTAGAGATGACGAATAATGCACTGGGATTTATTTTCTGATTAGTTCTGAATTTATCTATGTTGAACAACTCTTTACTACCGCTTTATCCTGTGGAGATCACCGCATGAAATATCGTGGTGCAAGATTACTGTACTGTATTGTATTACGATTCTGTCATAGTAAGACAAATTTTTTTGAAACAGGTAGAATCTCTGTACAACGAAATTCAAGGGGCGATAAAAAAAAAAACTTTTTGGGAAGGTTTTGTTGTGGAGAACCTTGGGAGAGAACCCTATGGGGCGAAAAAACGGTTATAAAGAGAAAATCGTTGTAGAGAGAGTCCACCCGTATTGACTGAATATTATTTCAAAGATATTGAAGCGGTTTTTCTTTCAATAATGGAATATTTGTTGATCACTTGTACTGTACCAAGAATGATTGGTTTTTCTCTCGAGTAACCAAATTTTTTTCTGTGACAGGGGACAGGCGTTGTCCAACGGGACTAACAAACTGTGACATTGACTAATGCTGCCTGATATGTAAAAGAAGATACAAATCGATTCTCTCTGCAGCGATTTTCTCTGTATAACAAATTGATTTTGGTTCCATAGGGTTCTCTATCCATGTTATAGAGTTCTCTAAAACTAATTTCTCCATTACGAATTTTTGGTCCCTTGAATTTTTTAATTTTGTTGTAAAGAGAGTCCACCTGTATCATAAGCGACTTTGGGTGCAGCTTGCCTTTTCTTCACTGTGATGTTTCTTTGCAGTGAATGTGTGGACTGAGCGGAATTTCCCCAATTGTGTTGGTTGGCCACACTTGCAGACGAAAGTTCTTGAGGAGCTCATCGGCAGTGCTCGGAGAATGGGGAACAACGCGTTGGCGATTCGCCATATGATCTTCCTGCTGCACGTGATGGTTGGCCATTCACCCCTAAAAGAGCTCCAAGACCATGCGATGCAGCTTGCGGCTTTGACAAGGATCGATGCCGGAGAACTTTCGGGGATCCTTCCTGTTCCATTGGCTTTAGATTCTGGGGTTATTATTCCTCCGGTTCACTTGACTAACTTGCCATTCGTACGGATGTTTGATATGACGCCGCCGACGGCGACAGCATTGGTTGAGAAGTCGAGTAAAATGCGGAAAAAGGCGAAGCAGCTCGGGAAATATATTGGAAGCGATGAGGACGAATTTAGTGCGAGTCCTTTCATCGTTTCCAATTTGCGGATGGTGGGCTCAGCACAGAAGAAGAGGAACAGAGAGGCATCTGAGACAGGTATATTTCTGCCTATTTTTTATGCTTCATTCATCGGTTCATCGAAAAACTGATTCCGTTTTCAGAGTTCTTTTGGGTTGTCGACGAGATCTGCTGTGTGACCATGGACTTTGAGAATCCTCTTCCCATGGATCTGCATGTTCATAAACTGGTGGGACTCATGTTTGGCTCGACTCCGGACTTTGTGTAAGCTTTTCATGGTGTGTTTCTGCAGGGTTTGCTGACGGAAGGAGTGCAGTTTGAGGCAGAAACTGTTGATTTAGTGATGTCGCCTTTGTCTGATGTCTCACTTTGTTTAAGAGGAGTTCCGCGGTGTGCTGGAAAACTGAGAATACTTGGTTAGTGAGCTTGAGCCGGAAGGAATTCGAAATCCAGTATGTTATTGAATCCAAACCCGCATTTCTCGATGTATTGTTTCAGGTTACACTCTCACAACGCTTGGAGTAACTTCGAATTGCAAGTTGCGGAATATGGCGAATATTGGAGGAGTTGAACGACCATTTTTGGAGGTGGATATCGTTCCAGAATTGCCAATGCTCGAAGTGACCGCGTTCCAGGGAACTCATCAGGGCGACGACATCAGCTGTTATCCCGAGTCGCTCGAATCCCATTCCCCGCTGGCCAGGTCGCTTAAGATCAATATGTTTGCTGGAGAGAAGTAATATTCTCAACAATTGTGGTTTGTTGTTGTTGGAGGTTGAGCGTTCTCTTTTTCAGACAAGAAGTGAAGCTTAAGTTGCGGAATGTATCGAAGATTCCGGTCGAGGCCGTGAACTCTGCTTTGGAGACTGTTGGAAATCCAGCAAATGCTGCGTCGCACAAGAAGTTCATATCGTGGGACGAAGAGAAAGTGTTGGAACAGCGTTTACCGATAGACCCGGATGGATGCCTCGAAGTGGTTTTGTCCCTTGATAGCAATGCATTCAACTTCATAGGTCCTCCGATCCGTGAGTTGGAATTTTCAGAAAGTTTTTACTTCGCTTTTAGTGGAATGGTGGAGTTGTTCGTCAACATTTTTTTTTTTTTTTTTTTTTTTTGGAAAACGGCATTGAAAGTTTGTCTGCTACCCTTTGTTTGGGTTTGTTGGCTGATGAAAGTTTTATCTCATTTTCGAATCAAGAACAATTACATCAGTTCTGTATCATTTTTCATGCTGTTCACATTTATGATCGTATTTATTGTTAGAGCTGTGGGGTAAGATGCGATGATGCAATATTCCATGAGCACCACAAGAATTATTTGTGAGGTTTGAAAAAATAAAAACAACCTCTCCTTGTTTGCATTCCTCTATTGGTCCATTTTGAAAATTTTTATTCCGCATGTGATGAAGAATATGAAATAAATTATAAGTTTTACAGGTTTTGAAACGAAGGTTCAGAAGATGAAAAGATTTGTATGAAGCTCAAGTCTTATTTTTGCTGTCTCAGATTGTCCCCGTCTCAAATTTTCCTTGTCTCGAATTGTCTGTCTCAAACTGTACGTATCTCTTATTTTCTTTTGATTGTAGTTGGGGACACCATGAGCTCCATTTCGTTGACAAGTGAACCCGGAAGTGCACCAAGTAGCCTGGCTATTCCAAGTTGGCTGATGAACTTTCCGAAGCCAAGAAATCTCGATGGCGGCACTTTCAGTGATCCACTGTTAAATCCAGGCAATAGATCCCTGGTATCTCAGAGGTACAAGTCGACTTCATCACTGAAGTCAGAGGAATGTTCTCATCTTCAAGGCAGATCAAAGGTTTGTCCATTCTTCTGCATTGAAACCCTGAACCCCAGTAAGCCTCCTCCCTTGGAAACTGCTGAAATTTGTTGATGAACAAATCTTCCTGATGTTGAAAACATGGGACCAACATTTTTGGTCTAGAAAAATGCTCTTCGGCGTTAGGCTTGTTCCTGATACCCCTGCGAAATCAGAATGTTGAAAACGTTGCAAATGTCCCCATCAGACATGGTCTGCAATTGGAAGAAAAAAAATTTGGGAACAGTAGATAATGCATGCACAGTACATGTGCCAAGACTGGCTACAACAATTGTTATTATGGTCTTGTACACCCAAACTGTGTTGGGTGCCCTCAGCTAGGTCACGGAGGAGGCACTTTAGCAAGATGTATGTTGAAAGTGGTCAGGTTCACAGGTTGAGTTGAGACCAGAGACATCAGTTAGGTGGTGTGGGCAACACCCACACAAGTTGCTGCTCACTTTCTGAAGGACCTGAGAAGTGCAGATGGAAAAAACTTGACAGGCATCTGTTTATCTAACAAGTTTATTCACACCAAAGTGGCAAAATTAAGATTTCCCATGGAAAATGTGCTTTAGAGCTTTTAAAATGCTCTAGTGCATGTGCAACTGGTTAGTCTATATATATATATGTACAAATGACAAATACATGGTCAAAATTTCATACAGGTCAGTAAAATACATCAGTAATACATTCCCCTCAAGTCGGGGAGAAACCCAGAGCCACCCTTCCCCAAAATAGAACACAAGGAGGACTGGCTCTGAAACATAGGGAAGAGTGATAAAGTCACTGAGGGAGAAATTTCACCACGGACAGTTGAACTAGATAAAAAAAACTTCACCGGAGTTTCTACATTTTATTCAGCCATAGATTCCAAAATCTTCTCGTATATTGAAGGTTCCTTTTTGCTCTATTTTTATACATGTCGTTATTAATTGAATCATTTTTAGCAAGATGGAAACTGAAGATAATATCATTTGTGTCGATTTGCTTCGAACATTTTAGACTGATATGCAGAAAATTAAGTGATTTTAAAAGCATTTATATCATTATACTGTATGTTCGTTCCTCTGTTGAAAACATACTCACTAAATCAAAAATTACACTGTTATGTGAAAGTTAAGTAGATTGCTTGTTCCTGTAAATAGCATTTATATGCATAAAAATTCAAAGACATTTTCAATAAACCGCCAGCCTCGTTTATCCGCGGAAAACCTCCTTGACGGATGGTGGCGTCTTCTCGAGGTTCGAATTCATTTCCGGGTATACAATACTGTAGTTCGATGTGGTAATTGTGTATGGTGATGTTGCAGGTGATCTCCGTCGTTTTGCAAATGGATTACTCCGGTGGGAGAGGTTTCACTGAAGGTTACTGCCGGAAATGGTCCATGGCTGTTTCTCTACACATCTTGCCCTCAGTCTGTGTTACTGCGTGGGACATTCTTCCCGGAGGAACGTAAGTGTTACTCTCCAATTTTACTAATGTGTCGATGAATCTTCTTACTTTCTCTGCTTTTTCACGAATATAATGTCTAAAAGTAAGCTGTGGATATACAATTTTTCTAGGATGAGCAGAAATTTTCTTGATTCGTCCACCGGTGGTCACTGAATAATGTTGATCTCAGATATACGAGAGGTCTAAGAAATGTTCTCAGGATAGAAATTGAAACGACTTACGATTGAGCTAGAAAACAATTATTGTTTTAAGAAATCATTCTTTGGTTTAAGAAAAAATGTAGCCCTGTTTGATGTATCTTTCTGAAAATGTTTGTCGAAGTCACCCCGGCAGCTTCCTGCTCTTTCCTCACAAAATGAGGCGCCCATTTCGCAGATTTTTTGGTGTGCCACAGCTTTTCCTTCAGAATTCATGAATCCGACATGGCTTTGATTCCAAGGGCTTCCGCCCTCATCGACTCATCAATTCCGCCATGTAAATTTACAGCCGCCATCACGGTCACATTTGGGATGAGAATGTGGTGGCTATCAACGGTGCAAATTGCTTAGGACGACCTGGAGGCAACCCTTGGAATTAACGTGATGTCGATTTCAGGAATTCTCTTGGAGAAGTTGGGCCACACCAAAATATCTGTGAGATGGGAGCCTCATCTTTTGAGTAGAGAGCCAAAAACTGCTTGTGTGACTCTTGCAAAAAATGTCTTCGAAATATGCCAAATAGAGGTGCATTGTCATTCCTTGTGCCGAAGAATGTTTTTTCTTGACAACAATTGTTTTTCAGTCTAATCCTGTGTGGGTTCAATTTGTATTTGAAAAACTTGTGTTTGACCCCTCATGCTGTTGTTAAGTGGATGAAGATCATTGGCCAAGGAACTTTTGGTTTTTGGTGGTATCACACCAGCTGTATTTTCATGGAATTCGAAGGTCTGAGAGCTGTTATCTGGTGCTTGATGTGCAAAACGCGACAAATCAGGAGATGGAGCTAACCTACAAGGCTCCGAATGAGAAAAAGATCGCTATTGAGCCTTTGGATTCTTGCCGGTTTCCAATTCCAGTCAGTCGATGCGCTCTTAACAAGACTGGCTCCAAAGAGCTGAAGGTTAGTCTAGCGATTTTCATCAGTTCTGATGTGGTGAACGTGTCAAGTGTTGCGGCAGAGTCCTGAGGAAGAAGAAGCTGCTGTGGCGAAGCTGATCGGAGATCACTTGACTTCTACCGTGGAGCTGTCTTGGGTGCTTCCTTATTCCGACATTCGTGGACAGGGGAACTTGAGGGGAATCACGCTCACTCCATCGATGATTTCCTTGGTCCAAATGCCTCCGGTGACATGGCGTGAGTTTTTTTTTTCTTTTCTTTCGAAAACTCGCATTTTTTCGTCCTGGCCTTTAAAGGAGGTGTTTTCCTTGAAGCTCTGCATTGCATCACCAGAATTATCTGGGGATGTGATGCCCGTCTGTGAGTCACATGGCTGAAAGTCTGTCCTTCATGTCAACGACGGTCGTAGGAACTCATTTTGAAGGAACGCTTTTTCGATCGTGCTGGAACGCTGGCGGTATCACGATTTTGAAGCTTCTCAGGCATTCCGTAGAATGATGAAATCGAAGGTTTCGCCGATTCAATTCAAGAATTATTTCCACATAATAGAAAATAGCTTGTGATCGAATTACCTGATCCACCAGCGTAACAAAAATACTTTTTTCCCCAACTCAAAACCTCCCTTACCCGAATAGCCTACTGGTCCCTTGAAGTCTATACGTACTATACGGATCGTACCTCGCAATTCGATCACGCCGCAATTCGGCGGTCAAATTTACGGGGAGGTCGACTCGCAATTCGACCCCTGCCCGCGGGGACTCCATGTGGAAACACTTCGGACCCCTGATTGGTTCGATACGGACATTCGGTGCACTTTTTACCCGCTATCGCCTTTCTATTTTAACGTGAATGAATAGTAATGCGAACTGAAGTCGGTGGAAGATTGACTACAGAAATTCTATATTTAAATTATATCCACTTTGGACGTGTTGTGATGATAGTTCAGAATTTTTGTGACCCAACCCGTATAGTTGTGTAAACACAGCGCGACTTGTGAATCCGGAGTTAATCCGTGATGCTTTCAAAAGGGGTCGGAGTGAATGGTGTTCAAGCGGGAGCAGGAAGATTGGAAGAAGTTCACGTGGTGCTGGGAGCATTGGTCGAGGTATCCGTCGAACTCGGCAACTCCATGCTCGGACGTTCACTGGTGAACCTTGTTCTGGAAATCCGTCCATTCATCCCATCTCACAGCCCGAGCAGTGCTTTAGCCTTCGAGCCAGTGTCCCCGGCCGTCGCCAACACCGTCACCGTCGTGGGTGCGGACACCGTCGCCGTGCCACACGTGCCTGTTGGTTCCCATTTCCATCATCGTTGTGGTATCATTTTCTGCACCCCTGGAGTATACAAAATTGCTGTCAAGTGCCGGGCGAGGGAAGAAGTTTTTGGAAAAATTTCTGTTCCGGTTTGGGAACACGTGCCCGCTGTTGATATCGTTGTCAGAGAATGCTCATAGTGTTTTTGAAGGATCTGAATTTTTTTGTCTGCCTGCGTGCTGGCAGAGCACATTGTGATCAATTCATTTGTTATTCCAGAGTATTTTATTTATTTCGTGCTTCGGTTTCACATAAAACAAGTGACGGGGTTGTATTGGATACTGCTGATTTGTCGAACGTAGAACTACGTCCTGGGAAAGTTCCAAACTTAAATTTTTGAGCTCAAAAAGGCTTGTGATTCCGAATAAAAAATTATTTTTGCGTGTTCATCGACACTACGAGTCTTGTCCCAAGTGAGGCGTTATCAACGAAGGTTTTCCTCTCAGTGATGGTCCCATATTCATTTTTATGGTCTCCATGTGATAATGTGAGGAATAAAGGTTTGATTGTAAAACAAATCTGCTGTACTACGAAAGCTGGATTTAAGCCTAAAATCGTGCATTTGTATGTCCCCCATTAATGTACAACTGAACAACTCAGTCTGTCAAGTGCTGAATGAAAATCTTGATTTCTGCGGCCCACTGTGGGACCTTCCATGAATTTTACTGATTTTGTTGTGAGCGAATTTTATGAAGAAGATATATTTTTGAGAAAAAAACGTAAAACTTGATTTTCATACCCTGCACATCCGCTTTCATAACCCGAGTTGAAGTTCCTGCCTTTTTGATTTTTTTAACGATTCTGTAATCGAGAAAATTTTACGATTAAGTACGGTATTCTAAAATCGCATTTCGAATCCGTTCCAATGAAAACCGTGAAGGACCTCCACTTCTGGGGATACCTTTTTGTGAAAATAGTACAATTTTGTTTCAATCAACGATAACGTCTCTTCGTTGCCAATGGACGTAGTTTTATGGAAGTACTCGACCGTTCTATTTGAACACTTATGTTTCTTTTTTGAATTCTAACCCACAGATTTTTGTTTTTTTCAGGAAAAATTTTGTTCGTCGTGAACTTTTTCGGTTTGCAATGAAGAAAGTTTTTCGTAAGTACTAAGGAAGAAAAATTAGCCCGATTCACTTTCTTACGTTTTCAGGCGAAACTCGTTCATTCTTCACCCCTCTGAGGATCAATCTTGCCTTGGTGTGATCCGTTGTCTCTATAAAATGTCCATTTTCCTCTTCTGGACGTACTTCACATGAATTGAAGCATCTCATTCTTCAGAAACATAAGCTTTCATTTGTGGGGTTTTCAAGGAAGGGTCCTTAGGGTGGCATGTGATTTGGAAACTCGGAAAATGTTCTCGTGTGGAATTATCGAGGCTTGGAAATCCCGCTGGGAAAATGTTGAGCTGTCGAAAGCAAGGATTTCTGAAAGATCTGTGATGCTTACATATTTGAAAGTTATTTTTCCCTCGTGGACTATATAGAATACAATATAATCATGATCAGATTGATGTAATGGGTAATATCTCCCGAAAATGTTCGAGTCTTCGAGGGTTACTTCGCCTATTCGGTTACCTTCCTCAAAGAGCTAAGTTAGACCATGTCTTGAGCTAAATTTGGAAGGATGCCAATGTTCCATACAGAACGTGAAATTATTTTTTCATTCCATGCTTACAGTTGGATTATTGTACGGTGCAGAGTCAATTGCATCACTTTGCTAGATGAAGTACCTGAAAAATGAGTTCCGTCTTCTTGGCATTTGATTCTCCTTTATTTGTTGTTCATAAGTGGAGGACTTTCAAGCACTCTGTCTGAATTACCCTTTTCATCATGTTGTATTTTTCTGTACCCAGCGGAATTTTCGTACCGGTGGAATTTTAGAGCCCCATAATTTTCTTTTCCGCGACACCCGCTTTTCTGTACGGAAACATTTCAAATTGGGCGTGATAATTGTGCATTATTTTCTCTTATCTCCTGGGAATCAACCTCCTGATTTTGACTATTGCAGGGCAGAAAACTAAACGGGTTCCGACAAACCGGAGGTGCAAGGTAGAGAAGAAAGTCCGAGATCACAAGAGGAAAGTCAAGCGCTTGAGCAAGAAAAACACGAACAAGCCGTGGGGTAATTTCGGAGCTGCATTTCGTGTTTAATGTTACTGTATTTAATAATTTTTTCTTGTGACCTGTTGGTTCAGTTTCGAAAAAGAAGGACGTGATTCCGGGGGCTTGTCCTTTCAAAGAGCAAATTTTGCAAGAGCTCACTGAGCAGAAAGAACGCGTTCAAGAAGAGACGAAGAAGCGCTGGGTGGAAATCGAGGTTTGTTCTCGTCTGGCACGTGCGCGTCAGCGTGATACGTGAATATACGAGGGTTGTTCCAGTTTGCCACGATTACTTGATAATTGTATAGTTTTGTTAGTGATTCAAGAAAACATGAATTAGACCATAATTTTTAGTTTTGGAAATTTTTTTCGGATTGTTGATAAGTTTTTGAATTCACTGCGTGATGATGGGGAAAACATTGCAGTTGCAGTTCTCCACCCATGTCCAAGTGTGCTGAAATGTGGCAGGCCACTTGAAAATTGAATTCTTGTTTTCACCGTCATCTTCTCTACACTTTCGAGAATGGTTAAAACCAAGCAAAATTCAATTTTTTAGTTAGCGCGACAAATCGTAGCACCGTGTGACACGTGTGGAAAACTCCTGCTGTAGCTGGAAAGTTTTCACTTATTGTCGTGCAGTGAATTAAGCGTTTTTGAAAATCCGGAAAAATCCCAGAACCTTGAAATTTTTTGGGTGATGTCATGATTTGTTTTTTTTGCAATCACACCTGCTCTGAAATATCCGTGGTTGCATCCAACTGGCACTCCCCTCGTAATGGAAACAAAATTATCTTCACTTCGACTGACTGAAATCGGGTTATACTAAGCTATCGTAATGTGACTTGACGGAATAGCTTTCCTCGTTTTAGACATGAAATGACATACAGAAACTAGATTCAAGCAACACCTATTTCATGGAATGGAAATCTAAGTTCGTCTGAATTGAAAGGAACATATTCCTATACATAATTTTAATTCTTATCCTGTAGGCAAAACAAGCAGCGAATGAAGATCCAATCGATATGGAAGTGAACGATCCCACATTGCCCAAAGAGCAACAATCTGTGTTCAACTTGGAACGTGATGGAGACAACTTGGACATCCCGAAGTCGTATTCAAGGGAATTTTACAAGGTTGTGCAAGACGCTGATGTGATTCTTGAAGTGTTGGATGCGAGGGATCCTTTGGGGTGTCGTTCGGACCTTATCGAAAACGCTGTGAAGAATGCCGGGTCTCGTAAAAAGCTCGTGTTGCTGCTCAACAAAGCTGGTGGGTTCTTCTGGTTTCTTCCTACCATCGGTTTACAACGTTAGGTATTTGAATGAAGCTCCATACACTTTTTCCTCATTAATAAATTTTGGTTCAAATTTTCAAATGATGAAAACATTATACTGTACAGTTGAGCCTCCCTAAGTCGAATACCTCCGTATGTCGAGATTCTTTCTGGTTTCTCTCCGAATTCCAGTAGAAAGAACGCATTAAAAACCGCTCTATCTTGAAGGCTTTCCTGCTCGAACCACCATAGCTCGAATTTCCTGGAGGCCTTTTGGCTATTTTACTGGCTCAGGAAAGGAAGTAAAGGACTAATCGGGCGCATGAACCCTTGCCTCCAAGTTCAGCATCCCGACCACTCATTTAAGAAGCAATTGATCTCCTAAAACATAAACTATTACAATTTACTGTTATTTTTTCTTTCCCATCAACAGAAATGATTGTTCCACTGACTCAAAACCACCCGAAGTCGAATTTTTTGCTTGCCCTCTGAAGTTCGACTTGAAGAGGTTCAAATACTGTATATGTATAACCCGCGGTGCTTCATCAGTTCCTGTGGTGTGTAACGTGAAGTTATATTATATCGACAAATGGTGTGCTTCATTCTAATGTGCACTTGTACCTCGTTGTCTCGAACCACGCCATGTCGATTATTTCAAACCCAATCTGAATTCCTTCGGGAACAATGCCTAATACTGTATACAGTATCTCACAGACTCGAAGGCTTTCCCCCAAAAACCTCTCGACTCAAATTTTTCGGATGCCTTGGGTTATTATTTTGGGGAATCGAAACTGAAAAAATCATTAAAATTTCAACTCAATATCCTTCCAGAAGGAAGTAAGGATCTAATAGGGCAAATGAACTCATGCCTCCAAGTTCAGCATCCTTCAACTCACTTCACAAGCTGTTCAAGTCCCAGAATATCACCAATTTCAATATTAAGTGATTATCTCTCCCAAGCTCAATGGTGGTTTCCCGAATTCGAAACCTTCCAAACCCAAATTTTTGATGATCCCTTGAAGTTTGTCTTGAAGAGGTTGATCTCTTTATCTCCCGCCTTATGTTGCAGACCTTGTTCCAAAGCAGAACCTGACGGCCTGGCTCAGGTACCTTCGCAAAGACTACCCCACAGTCGCTTTCAAGAGCAGCACTTCCCAAAACCGCACGTTTCGCAGTCGTGCCCAGATTCACAAGGCCTCTTCAGGACTTCTCCAGTCTTCCAAGTGTCTCGGCGCGGATTCCCTGCTGCACCTGCTGGCCAACTACTGTCGGTCTGGGGATGTGAAGACCTCGATCCTTGTTGGTGTCGTCGGCTACCCGAACGTTGGCAAAAGCTCGGTGATCAACAGCCTGAAGCGGAAACGCGCCTGCAAGGTCGGGGCAGTTGCCGGCATGACGACGTCGGTGCAGACGGTTCAACTCGACAAGCACATTAAATTGCTGGATTGTCCCGGCTTGGTTTTGGCGAGTGCCGTGGCCAAGGGAACGGATGGAGCAGAGGACGATGCGTCTGTGGAGGCCTTGTTGGCCTTGAGGAATTGCGTTCGTGTCGAGACGTTGGAGAATCCTCTTGCGCCGGTCGATGCCATCATTAAGCGGCTTGGGGCAGAACAGGTGTGTATGTCGTCCTTTCCCAGTGTCAAGCGACAATTGGAAGTTGGTCGTCTCTGCATAATGAAGAGGCTTTCTTGGGGGAAATGCGGATATATCTACATTATTTCTCAATTTGCTTGAATGAAGTTTTTTATCGGATCTAGGAGAATTTGAAACGGGGACTAGAGTAAAATCTCATTACAATACACATTTAGGGACTTCGGAAAACTTTTGTTCTACTGAGTAATTTACTTTCACGAGATTTTCGAAGTTAGAGCCTGGAGAAAGGTTCACATCAGACCTGGCTCTGATCAGTCAGATCTTTCTGACATTCTCAGATTTGTATTCTTCTTTGAATAACTGAGTGATCTCCTGAAAAAATTGGCTTCGATCATGCATTCCATCCATTGCACAAATTTCTTCAGTCTGGTATGATTATGTGTGGAACCCCTGGGATGAATGTTTGTCATGGATTACAGCCTCTATCCGTGCCACGAGAACCAATCAGTCATGTTTGTGATCAGAAATTTTAGACTGTCCCTGTCTTATTACGGAAATTTCTAGCTTGATAATCTACTGAACATTCTTCAAAAAAGTGTGCTACACTTGAATTTGAAAAAGTTTGTTATACCAAGATTGTTTTCACATTTACTGTACTCTACGGGGTTTCTGCTAGGACTTGAGAAACAGTTGGTTATTCAGTACTGTACTTGGAAATGTGTTGTAATGGTGTTTCGTGTGAAGAGATTTTACTCTATTAGAGACTGAAACATTTTGAGGCTAATCAGATATCCGATGAGTTGGCAGTTCAAAAAAGAGACATTTGGATTACCATGAAGTAATTCGGGTAACATGGGTAAATACAGTAGGTGTGAGCAAAGGAACTTCTTCCAATAATCTTATTTTTTAGTTATACACTGCTACGTGAATGAACTTCCCATGAGAATAACGATTGTTCCTTTTGGGGTTTTTCAACAAACCAACTTTTCCTTGCTTTTGTTCTTCACGTGGTCCATTTTGAACAATTTTACCACTTATGTGAAAAGTTGAGTTGTAAAGGTTTTGAGGAAGAAGGGTAAGAGAATGAAGGTGAAGATCAAGTCCTATTTTGCTGTCTCAAATCATACGTTGATTGTGGTCACGGCTTTTCTGGGTCTCACTTTTTTTCAGGGAAATAATCACTCGCATAACAGAAATGTCCCGCATTACGAAATAATACAGTGTATCTGCAAAGTAGGTCACTTCAAAATATAAATTTAGGTTTTCTTAAAGCCTTAATCTGTTTTTATTTGTGTTTTCCTAACTACTTTTCAACATTCCGATTTTTCGTTGTCAATCGTGAGATGATCACAAAATTAAATGAAACAGTAGAAAAGGTTTTGTTTGAGTGACATCTGTTCACTGTGCATGTGAAGATCCACTCTAGGCCTGATTCTCACAAAAATGGAAGAAACAGTGTAAATTAGACAACTCTTCTTAGGATAGCAAAGAATAAGGCGTGTAAAACTGTAGATGTACCTTTGTTTACGTATTCACTATGAAGAACGATCTTCTCACCAACACATCTGATCTTCTGAACTAATTGAGATCATTGTTATGTATTATCAAGGGAAATCTTATTGAACATTATAAAAATTCCACCTAACAAAAAGCTTCCAGGATGGATTAGTTTTGTTATCGGACCCAATGTAGTTTCAAAGCTTAGCATTGAGTTTGGTAAAGCATGCCTGAGGAGAGTTAGGAATCTTCATGGATGAGCATGATTGTAAACTGTCCCTCTCTGATCTGACAAAAGTTGTTTTGGTGAGGGTTTTATCTTTAAACTCCTATGGTGTTCTGAATTACATCTGGTGACGGTAACGAATATTCCTCCCAGTATGTAACCCACTCCCTGCCATGGGCCCAAGTTGATAGTCTGGTTTTTTTTTGCCTCCCAACCAAAATACGAACTAAACAAAAAAATCGGTTTGAAAAATGCGTTTGCTCTGCAAAGAAGTTTCGTGCAAGAAGGCACCTCAATATTTTTTGGAACATGTTTTCTAATTCCAAAACAAAGATGGTGTTGAAAAATTTAAACAGTCTTTCTGGACTGCAAGAAAAGAACCTTCAATACTGCAGCTAAATTCTAAACTCTGTTTTCTTGAAGCTTGGTTAACTTATAAAATATTGACTTTTTTTCATTTGGTTGATCACAGCAGTTGCAAATACTTTGCCCCGTTTGTAGATCAAGTTGAAATTTTAAAATACTTTACGAAATTTAGCCTTTAAAATGTTCCTAACCTATCAAGGTATGAATGGATTGAAATCAAGAAAAATGAGTGTGCGGAAAATTTGGCATTTAATGGGTTGAGAAGGTAGGTTGACATTCTTTGGTTCTTCTGCTTCAAGCTTCGTAATGGAATCATGAAAGCTTGCTTGTCCGAGGAAATGGTTCATGAAGCCTAAATTGTTCCAACTTTGAAAACGTAACATGCGTTTGAATTTTCAGTTGATGACCCACTACAAGATTCCGAAGTTCGAAACCACGGATGAACTTCTGGTGTTGCTGGCGAAACGTTTCGGGCAACTGAAACGCGGGGGCATTGTCGACACTGACCAGGCCGCGAGGATGCTCATCAACAACTGGAACTCCGGAAAGATCAAGTACTGGACTGAGCCTCCGGAACTGCCTCAAAACACGCACGTCACTGAAGGAACCCAGATTCTTTCCCAGCTAGGGGAATCTTTCAATCTGGATGCTGAAGTTTTAGCCGGTACTGGTGCGATCAAGCCCTCGTCTACCATTGCCGTACCTACTGTGAAGTTTCTGGCGGCGGAAAAGGTTGATTGCGACGACCTCGCGATGACGGAGACCAGGGAACACAAGCCCAAGTCAGCCGGAACTGACTTGTCCAAGGTGCGTTCCGTCACAACTCGAGATGAACTTGAGCTGTGTGATCCGTTTGTTCGATGCCTGTGGGGGACCGGTGTGGCAGTCAGGAGCGTCCGCCGTCCGGACTGTCCGGCCGGACAGTCCCGCCTAGTCAGGACCGTCCGGTCGGACATTCCTGCCACCGTCAGGACTGTCCGGGCCCCAGTCAGGAGCGTCCGGTCCCCAGTCAGGGATGTCTGGGTGTAAAAAAAAATCGCTGTGCAACTTCTTCTGAATTTGGTCTGGTGAAAGACTTTGCTTAAATCCATTCACTGAAGCAATCACATACCATAATAATGCCAGTAAAACCACTGTCAGTAGGAACTAGTTTAGAGAATTAGGGAATTACCAGCTCCCTCATGTGCTGCCTTCAAATAACGCTGTTGGTCTTCTTTTTTGAAAATAACCCTTAAATATGTGGGTTCTTTGACCTTTTTTCACTTCAGCGTATCTAAATAATAAAAAGTATTGGCTTATAAACTGGGATCCAGCTTGCAAATGTTTTTGAAAAAAAACCTTGACAGTTTTTTAAATAATAAGTTGGCATGGTTCTAAATTAAAATCACTCAAGATTATGTAAGCATTCCAGCTAATGAACATCACAACAAATTATGTTTGTTAGCTAAAAGCACATCTCACAAAATAAGATATTTTTTTCCAAAAGTTTCTAAGAAATAATCCAAAACTGTGCCTTACCATTCTTACAATAAAGCCATTGGAGGGAATTTTATGAACAAATTTTATCATGTTCTTTGTGCATGAAAGTACACTTTTTGGCTTCATTTAATGGAATTACTATTCTAATGATATTTGAAAAATAAAAAAATTATTACTTGAAATTCAACTGGTTGTTCAGCATCACATAGGAAGCTGCTGTACATTGGAGCACCCTCTTCTCATTATTGCTCTGCACTTCCTCATCATACCTTCCTTCTTCCAAATAGACAATGATCTTCTTACACATTTCTTCATATTGTTTTGCAGCCATTTATAATGATTAAGTTGATTTAAAAGTTATTATTGGTAGGAAGATTATTACTGAAGAATTTTGAATGAAAAATTTGATTAAAAGTTTTTATTAAAAATTTCTTGCAGGTAAAACCTTCAAGATTTTCAATAAATTTCATCATTTAACATGCTCTCAACCACTGCCTATGTAGTTATGTACTATTTCATTCGTAAAACCTTCATATTATTGGGTTTTCAATCCCGGACGCTCCCGACTGGCGGCAGGACGCTCCCGCCTGGGGCCCGGACACTCCGGACTGGGGGTCGGACGCTCCCAACTAGGTGAGAGTGTCCGGCCGGACGCTCCTGCCTACCCGGACGCTCCCGACTCCTACACCGGAACCGAATTTGTTGCTGAAGTATTTGAAGCAAGGCTTTTCTGATTTTCGAAGATCTTTCTATTGGTAGGCAACGTTTTTTTAAAGCTTTAAATGATTCAATTTAGTAACACTGAAATGAATATTGCCATTAAGACTATAAAAAACATTTTTCATCTGACCACGATTCAGGATTTACATTATAGAACATTATCCCGCAAAATGCGGAATATTCGGTATTATTCGAGTTTCGTCCTGCAAATTAATAGAAAAGACGCATTCGCATGGATTTTGTGCACATTCAACGATGAAACAATCACGAGGAACTCTTCTGATTTTATTTAGTAAAAGTCCGTCATCTCCAACCACCCGAAAAACGATTTCAACAAATGAAAAAAAAAGCTTTTAATAAGCCATGAACGAGTCCTCATACACACACCACAGGAAAAAGAGATTAAAGGTTTGAAAAACTGATACTTCAAACTTCCGTAAACGCAAAGAAAAAAAAACGTGCTTCGCATTTGGAAAACAGTCTGAATAGATGAAACATCTGCTAAACGTGTACAACGTTCATCTCAAAAATGTCAATTAACAGTTTAAAATTTCCACGATTGCAGGTGTTGCAACTCTGTAGGATCAAAAAATTGGTAGGAAGATTATTACTGAAGAATTTTGAATGAAAAATTTGATTAAAAGTTTTTATTAAAAATTTCTTGCAGGTAAAACCTTCAAGATTTTCAATAACTTTCATCATTTAACATGCTTTCAACTAGTGTCTATGTAGTTCTGTACTATTTCATTTGTAAAACCTTCATATTATTGGATTTTCAATCCCGGACGCTCCCAACTGGTGGCAGGACGCTCCCGCCTGGGGGCCGGACACTCCGGACCGGGGGTCGGACGCTCCCAACTAGGTGAGAGTGTCCGGCCGGACGCTCCTGCCTACCCGGACGCTCCCGACTCCTACACCGGAGTTCGGAGGGCTTGTTGAATTCACTAGTTGAAATCACTGTAGTTTCTGCAAGAACCGGTAAACATATTTTTTGAGCTCAGTTTTAATAGGTTGCCGTGCATTCATATTTTTAGATACTTATTGTTTTCATGAAAGGAGAAAGCTCAAGAATTACCTGGAAATATTCTTAATACATACTGTAATGTATTTACTTAAGTACCTTGCGCCCTCAAGTGAGAAACGTGCAAGGGTTCTTCATTCGAGTATTATTGTAAAAGTGTATCTTTAAATGAGACGCGCGCCCCATTTTTAGTAACTCTAAACGTGCGATATTTGAAAAATAAGAACATCCGAATTTTAATTTAGGCATGAATTGATCCTGAATTCAACAAATTTTCAATCATTTCTGGTGGAATAAGTTTTTCAGTTAAATTTGGTCCAAAATTTTTCATTAGAATCAAAAATATATCTCACCTAAGCTTCAAATATTGATACCCAGCTGTGAAGCGCACCCTTCTTTTTCCTCTTAATTTGGAGGGGGAAAGATGTCTTCGGTACTTGAGTAAATGCAGTACTGTACAATACTGTATTCCTCCAAGAATTGAGCCTAGTTTAAAACGATCTTCACCTCGAATATCGTATTTGCTGAAGACTGGTTGTACTTCCTTGGAAAAAGAAAAATCGTCTGCTTTCAAATTTTTTACAAATGTCATTTTGAAAGTCTCTGCACTTGGCCTGTGAATTCTTTAACGAACAGTATACAGTGAACCTTGATTCAGTTCCATAATTCTACTGGCACGTCTCGTGGCAGTACGCAAGGGTGGCATTTTTGAGCGCATTGTAAAAGAGAAGTCTATTGTAGGTGAAAGAAGCTTGTGTACAGAATGGTTGGGCCACTGAATTTTATACAAGCAAAAGCCACAAGAAATCGAAGACAGTATTCCAAAATAATTGTTGAGAAATAATGTATTGCATTTTTTCACATATCGTGTCAGTAAAGTAGCGGAGCTGTTCCTCGGGATTTTGTTCGCATTAGAGTTTTATATCAGGTGTTGTCATGAAGAAATCAAGGTTTCCTGAAAAGCCACCATTTTTTTAAAATTCGCAATGAAGGAAGATTTTAGGCGGCAACGAAAATATTTTCCACCATTTAAATTCAAAAAATAAGAATTTTCGAAAAGTTTTCCTGAGTTTTGATGTGTTCATGGGGTTTGAGGCGAAGAATTCCTTCTGGATTGTGTTCTCTTCTCAAAAATACAGTATTTACAATTCTTGAAATCTTACTAGGATGTAGGAAAAAATTTCACCTATGTTTATTAAAAACCAATTTTTTTTTTAATTTCTGACAGAAATCAAACTTTTTTTAGAAAACTTCGTTGTCCTTTTCAGCTACTGACACCTCCAATTGTACTGAAATTCAGACGCCAAGAAAGGATTTCGTTCCTAAAGATATAACCTTGCACAGGGAAATTCAATAGTGACCCTCGTAAATGTTAGAAGTTTGTTCGAGAATGTATTTCTTTCAATATTGTTGAAGTTCGAACATTGGCTACTACTGTACAATATTCTCAATGAAACCCACACCAGATCTTCTGAGAAAGCTTCTGCAGCAATTGTTGAATTATGAGGTACAGTATTAAAGGAAAGGCAGTCGACCGAAATGTGAAGTGGAGGCTGATCCCCTTATTTAGTTTGGAAGGGTGAAACCTTGGTCAACTGTCGTTCTTCATAATGTTGGATACTAAACAGGAAGGGATAAAAAGGAGGTGAAGTGAAGATCACAGGGAAATAAATGTCCTTGCCTATTCTTCTTGGGCCTTCAAACTCTTCATCTTCAACTCCACTTCAATTTCCTCTCATCCTTTATTCCGGAGCACAGACTGGAGACCGCTATATTCAGCAGCAATATTCTCAATACAACATAGGAAGTTTATCCCAGTTGGATGCGACTTCTGATATTTTGGAATAGGTGAAATTCTTCATACTGTAATGTTAAAAACGAGCCGTGGTCAACGTGATGTGATCCAAGTCTAATTTTCTGAAGAACAACGGTGATGGCGAGTTTCATATGTCTTACACGAATAAAGTACCAGTATTTTACGTGTGTGAAGAAGATAATTCGTCTTGTGAATCAATTGAGCGTGTGAAATAAACCAGGAAGAGGTCAGTTTTTCTGAGCGCACTACTGAGGAATAAATGCATGCGTGCCCGTGACTTATTCTTTTATCAATATAGGTGTCGCTTGTAGTTGTGCCTTTGTGCTCCTAAGTCCAGAAGGGCGAAGATTTTCAAATTCAAGTGCGGAGGGTAGCTGTATTCTTGCTTTATCTAACCGTCTGGATTTTTTTTTTTATAGTTGAACCCGGTTTCAAAAACCAGAGTATCCAAGAAGCTCGCAGCGAAAAAAGAGAAAGAGACTCGAATGAAGACTGATCTGCCGGAAGAACAGGAACAAGTGAGTGTCAACAAGAAGAACCTGAAACTTCGGAAACGTCTGGCGCAGATAAATCGTGAGTACCTGCGAAAAAAAATTTGAAATATGTCCTGACGCGTTTGCTGGAACTGTGGATTTTATTTTTTCTTTAGGCAAATCTGACGAAAAGCTGAGCAACCTAATGGAGAAGTCCTTGAGTGGCCTCGGTGGTAGTGATGATTACGATTTCGCTGTGGATTTCAAGTGAGCAATACATGTGTATTGCTTTGACAAACTTGGTTTTTCATTCATTTTCGTCGTAACATGTGCATGAACTGCCGAGTTCTTGAAGGTCAGCAGGTTTTCTTTCAGCGCTAACACAACCTTCGTTCAATCAGTGTGGATCTATGGATTAAATTGATGTAAGTGTAAGATTTCCCGAAAACCGCGGCCGAATTTGCAGAATGTAAAAGTATGAGGTTTCTCGAGAAACAAAGGGGAGAGTAAACTTGCAAATTTTGCCTGAATTTTAATGCGATCTCGTGCCGTCGCCTGTATAATGAGATATGAACTACCGCTTGTTGTCCAGTGTTTCTGTAAATTACTGCGACCCATGGAAATATTCATCAATGATGACCTGAACATTGGAACACTTCGTCATCTTAAAAGTTTTCTCAGGATATGAAGTTAAATTTTAAAACCTCAATTTTACTGAATTTTCAATTTTAGAATTACTTTTATAAGAATTTGTAATTGTAGACGTACATTTTAATGAACCTTAATTGGAAAGGTGTGTGAAATTTTTTCAGGCCAGCTAAAAATTGATTTTTTTTTCAACATCATCTGTTGTTCATTTTAGATAAAGGTATAAGGAATTTCAATTGTTCAGTTCGCCTGACAAATTTCTAGCACCCTGTAACAGGGGTGGAGAGCTCTTGCTGTAACTGGAAAGTTTTCACCTATCATGGTGCAGTAAATTGAAAACGTTAAAAATCCAAGAACATCACCGGTTATGTCACGAATTTTCTTTTTAGAATTTCACCTCTTCTAAAATATCAGAAGTCGCGTCCAACTGGGATAAACTTCCTATGTTTTATTGAGAATATTGCTGCTGAGTATAGAGGTCTCCAGTCTGTGCTCCACAATAAAGGATGAGAGGAAGTTGAAGATGAAGAGTTCGAAGGCCCACGAAGAATAGGCAAGGACGTTTACTTCCCTGTGATCTTCACTTCGCCTCCTTTTTATCCCTTCCTGTTGAATATTCGCGGGAAGACTTGGATGTTTATTCATGGTGCTGCAATTGGCCCATTTCTGAAGCCTGCGAGCAATTTTTCTTCACCACGAGCCTGGCTTTTGCCTACCGAAATTCCGAGCATGTCGCCACATCCTTGATCCATTCTTACCTGAAACTACAGTATTCGATAGGAGCAATAAATTCCGGCGAACCGGGGTTCGGAACTGGATATCTAGGATGTGTTGGCCACAGATCCGGTCGTTTTTATTGTGCCGGAACGGTGAAGCTTCGGATGGAATGGGATGATTTCCTAGGAAATCCAAGTCGAGAGTGGAACAACCCCGAGTGAGTAGCGGGTTTCCTGCTGCAGATCGTCAGGCGTGGTACAGTACTGTACCTGTAGACTGGAGTAGAGTATTGTATACAGTACTGTACAATCACGTTAGAACGAATTCCCTGCGACTTGAGCAAAAAAATGTCTTAAACGAGATTCATGGTTCCTTTAGCACGTAGACTAAAATTGTGTGGGGAAACAACTCATAGGTGCTTCAAAGTTTACTTGCATGAGAAATGTACTGGTAATTCCAAATTTCAACTTCTTTTGATGAAATGATGGAGAAATTTCCAAGTGAGGAATAAAATTCTCTGATTTTAGACCTTCCCCTTCTTGAGTTTTCTTCTTAAAAAATCCCGAACTTATTGAAGTACAGTATGAGTTGAAATAAACAGAAAATGCACAAGTCGGAGAATAAGAGCATTTATTCATTGAGAACTGTATGTTGCCTGAAATAGAGCAGTGTCATTCCAGGCATATTTTTCTTAAAATAGATAACCATGTCGAAATTGTAAAATAAAGCTAAATAAGTTTTAATTCGAGCTTTATATTTTGTGCAGGGCTAAATTTTCTGCCCAGAAAGATTAGCATTTATATTTCTTGAAGGTTTCTCAATTATGCACAAGTTGGGTTTCCCAATATTTTGCCAATTATGAAAACGTGCTATGGCCTGCACCCAAACATGGTCAAGGTAACCATTTGTTACACTGACGAAAAATATGGCAACTCATGCATTTGTATGCTGTGGTGTATTTTTTGTTAATACTTTTATATAGTAGTGAATTATAGGTGAACTCTGTCTACAACAATTCTCAATTAAGGGACCAGAGAAGTTCATCATAGAGAGAATTTCATTGTAGAGAACTCTTAACATGGGGAGAGAACCCTATGAGACCACAAAAAATCAATTGTACAGAGAAACTCTTTGTAGAGAGGGTCCCCCTATTTTTTTTTCTGATGTGCTGGAATGTTTTGATTCTGTGCGTTGGGGGGGGGCACATATTTTTTTACTTCTGTGAATGCTGACAAGCAGCAAATAAAGCTCGTCAATCAAATCAATACTGAGACAATCAGGAAAATTAGTTTGTCATGACGGATTCTTTAAAAATAGTCTCCCTAAGAATAAGAAAACTGCTGGGACCAATGAGATGGGAAAAAATCGTTGTAGCCAGTTTCATTGTAACGGAATTGAAGTGTATTATGTAGCGTGGTATTTTCGAGCTGTGGGAGCTTTTGTTCCGGGAAGAGTAAATGCGTGGACAATCGGAATCCGTAAATCCCCAGTGTGTCCTCTCGGGAATGAAGCTCCGGCTTTTTGAGTGAATCCAATCCGAGGACTGTGCAGCAGGAGAGTATAGGCTAACGTTCCGTAGTTGTCGAGTGAGGCAGTACTGAGCAGGACTAAAACATTCCGGTCGCGTTTCGGGGCGAATCGCCGTGCAGGTGGTACGTGATTGTTTTGCTCAAGAATCCGACTTGCAAAACGATTGAATCATTGTCGAGGTAATGATCCCCGCGTTTAGTGCCCGTGCTGCACCAGGCGCGGGAATAAGCGGAGCCCGGCGAGTAAATCCCCCTGCTCGATTCAAACTGCTTCTCGTTCGAATTTTGACACGGATTGTCCAAGGGGGTTTTATTCCTTCCTGGATTGCCTCGCGTCGGGGTTTTATGTGCCTCGGGCGCCGTAAGTGGAGCTTTTCAACCAGGTGCCCGGGTTATTGGCAAATGGTCCCAGCGGGTTCTTCTTCTCCCAAATATCTTGGTCCCGTGGATCCATTGTCACGGTCCAAATTGCTCCCATTCCTGGAGCGGAGGAGGTGCTGGATGAGAGACGGAACACTTACTGTGCTGAGGAGCCAAACTCGGTTCGGAATAAAAATAGGTCCCGGCGAGGCTTCATGAATATTCAAACTCAGGAACACTCGCTGGAAAATCGTCTTCTTTTCTCCTCGGCGCTCAAACGATTCTCTCTTTTTTTCTCTTATTTTCTCTTCTTTTTTTTTTTATGCCGCCGTGTCGTGTTTTTCCGAGGAATAGCGTTTTTTGTGTTGAATCATCCTCGGGGTAATTTATTGTCCGGACTTTTTCCAGCCTTCACCCTCTGGTTTCTCATAATTTCTTCGAAAATCACTCACCAAATGCGCCGCCCATTTTTCACCTGTCCTTGCTGTCATTAAAAATTAATCATTATCCCGGAGAAACCCTGCATGTCCAATGCGATATTATTGTTTCCTCTCGATAATGCCGCGGAAAAGAACGACGAGGGTGCCTTACTTTGGTTTTCCTCGCTCGGAATAAGGAAAATAATGTGCCTCATCCCCATAACGAGGATAAACAAGCAAGGAAACTAACTACATATCATGACTGGGTTTTCATGGCTTATTTTGTCCAGTGTGGAATGAATTCAACATATCCTATACTGTACTTACTCGAGTACCACGTGCCATGGAGTACAGTATATAAGAACGTGCACCTCAGATTTGTAGGTAAGAAATTGGAAAAATTGTTATCCCTGCATTATAAGAAATGCACCTTCGTTTTCAATTACCAAAACTCGTTTTAGAGATGCTGTGTTGGGTAAACATCTCAATTCAAGCCCACCTGAAAATCAAATTCAATGGTGATACTGTATTTTGTTTCATACAAATACTGTAATAATAAAGTCGAGCCTTGATAAGACGCCACTGTATTTCAGTGAGGTTTTTGACAGTTTGAAGAGATTGGTAGCTTATAAAAAATATTTTTAAAATTGCTGCATGCGTATGAATTTTATTTTTTGGAATAACAAGCAAGAAAAACATTTACTTTTTTTCTACACTGGAGCAGAGTAATCTTAGTTTCTTCTATTACAACGTAATTCTGGATTTTTCAACTATGTTTTCAGCAGAAGAATCCACTCCAATAACCATGACCTTACAATTACAATACTTGATTTTCTGCATATAGCATTCTAAAATTTTTGAAAAGGATCAATGGAAATGATTTTCTTTTCAGGTTCAGCATTGTTAAAAATGATTCAATTAATTAAAAAATGTACCAAAATAGGAATAAGAAAAGAAGCTTCTGTGAAGATTTTTCAATCATTTCAAAAATTGCAATTATAAAATGTAGAAACTCTGGCAAAGGAATTTAATGAAAGTTTGCATTGGGATGTTTTTAACATATGTATTTTGATGAGGTATCGGAGACAGGATTAGTGCCTACGAATATATTTGTTTGACGAAAATTGTTGGGTGATGGCGTCTTAGTGAGGTTTCCCATAATTTCAATTTTTTTAAGATTTCTTCAGCAACAAGTTTCGGTGGTTCCCGAGGGTGGCAGCTTTTCGGGGACATTTGAACAGGGGTTGACTGTATTATAAAAATAGACAAGCTTAAGAAATTGTTTAAAGTAGGGGTAAAATTTTAAATAAATGTCGAACATTTTTACCCCACTATATGACGTGAACCTAATTGTTTTTTGTTTTTGTTTTAAAGATACTGTACTGTACAGTACTTGCATGTGGCTGCACTTCGGTAAAAAAAAACGGTATTACATCCATGTATTTATAGCGTACACAATCTCGCAGCAGCTGGAAATTCATTATTGCTTTTTGAATGGTGCCAGGAAAACTACTACTGTACTGAACGAGGATCCGTGATTTTTATTCCGAGCTGTTCTGAACATTTCGGATCCTTTTCATGTGGGTCGGACTACTGCTGTTTGGTCCTGCAGACATTTTCCGGAAAGTCGTGCACATACACGATGAGCTTAGTGGACTGGAATAAGTGCTCATGCAGCGAACCCTGCAATAAATGCAAATAAAGCCATACCGATGGTGCACGGCATGCGCCGCTGGCTCTGATGACGGCTCCAGGGTTAAAAGCACTCCTTCCCGGTGCATCTGATCCTGTAAAACTCATTTGCAGCGAACCCAATAGCTGCAGTTGAACCGGTGAAAGCGGACTTGTGATTGAAATTGTTCTTGGCCGGACACGGACGGGAATTCTTGAGCGCGAATAACGGGTGTTCTCAAGTTCAATACCGTGCTTGACGGCCTGGGTTCTCGCACGGGGGGGATAAGCTACGTGAACATCCATCCTCATAAAGGTTTTAGAGTGCTCGTTCTTTAAAAGGAGCGCAGCACAGCTTTCAGTGCCATTTTTATTTATTTCCCTGCGCGGGCCCATCTTTGTGAAATCACCCTTCCAACATAATGGGCCGTTATACAATCACATACATATTTACAGTACTTCACCCCAGTACTACGCGGACCTCCTTTTTGAAATACAGTATCGAGGAAAAAAAGGAGGGTGGGTGTCGTACGTTGATGTGTATGCAGCAAAGAAGCTGCTCTGGGAGACCTTTTTAAAAAATTCGTTATACAGTGACTGAAAATGGGTTGCATTGAGAATCATGTTCAACACATTGTAGGCCACCGTAATATTGTGGAAGTAAATATTTTAAAGTACTTCTGCACTATACAATTAATCCAAGACCTGTCATACTTATCCAAGTACAGTATCTCTGATGAAATGAAGAGGAACATTTTTTAAATATATATAGTACTGTACAGTACTTTTCCTTTTATTGAACCTGCTGAAGTGCCATTTGTCTTGAAAAATAATGTGAAACAACAGGATTTGGGAGAAATACTTCTTTCTAAATCAACTCATTAATCCATGACTGTTCTTTCAAATACTGTACAGGAAAGTTATTTATAACATACTGTTCATATGAAAGAAATGCTTGTATAGTACATACATACTCGAACGAGAGTATTGATGGCGGGACTGAGGAATTTCCAAGAAATATGT
Source organism: Notodromas monacha (assembly GCA_905338405.1). Lineage (NCBI taxonomy): Eukaryota > Metazoa > Arthropoda > Ostracoda > Podocopida > Cyprididae > Notodromas > Notodromas monacha. The sequence continues at coordinate 31,276 of CAJPEX010002016.1, forward strand.
GATGTCATATTTTTGTAAAAACACTAAATGTTCTCCACGGGAATCTTTGCTCCTTTGATGAAGTTGGAATGCTGCACTGGTTCATTTTTTTTCCTTTTTCTGCCAATTATTAAAAAATCCCCTCGGTCATTGCTCAGAATCAGGACCAAAATTTATGGTTTGGAAAATACCTCAATTTGCTTTTGTTGCACAACAGTACAGTGTTCTCATTTCAGGTGAATTTTTGGTAATCATTTGCGCCTATCTGCCTATGTGACAGTTTATGTCCTTGTTTTCTTCCTCTCTTCAAAGACTATTACCTGTTTCCAAGTGCACAACAATAAAAAGTTCATATTTTTTACAGACCACTTATTATATACATTTGGTAATTTCTTGTTTGAATTGTGTTATTATTCTTTTGGACCTATGAAAATGATTATGCATGAATGAATGAATGAACAGAACACTTTATTTGCTGCTTTTCAGCATTCACAAGGTTCAATCAAGATTTCCACAACCAAACCCCCCTTATTCCCACCCAACCCAAATCCACTCAATGACATTTTAATCACTTCAGAGCAGGAAAGCACAAATTGATAACAAAAATAAAAGAAAATACAATACAACATGAAATACAACAAGACATCTGACATGTATGCATACACCCATTCATTCCTTGACATTGGTAAAAAAATATATGTAAAAATTAATTTAAAGCACAAGGTCTTAAGCTTTTTTCTGTGTGAGGTTTAGCTGAATGAACAAATTACAGAGAATCTTTGATGATAAATCATATCAAGCCAACAATTTATCTTGATCGTATTTATCTTGACGATAACAATTATTCTTAACATTTCTTGCAAACGTGATCCAGTTGCTAAAAAAAAATTCAACAAAATGCAGCTAAAAACCTATTTGGCTAACAAACAATGCAGCTAACAAACACTGTTCAGGAATAGACTAAGTTCATTATTGGAGATGATGAGATGGCACATACTGTGTATACTATATGTTAAAATATTTGGCCAATTTTCATGTCTTTCCTCAAGACAAACACTTTCAAGTACTCTAAGCTGTAGACTCCAACCATTGGGGATAATGAGATGGAATCTGTTTCTGCTGGTTCATAATTAATATCCAGGGTAATATAATATGTACTTGAGTGAAATTTGTACTCAATGGGCAAGACGAATTTCAAGGTTGAACTATCAAAACCAATATTTTGCTTGGAAAGCTGACCGTAGGGGAATCAAATGACTAACGTTGAAATTACCATGCTGCTTTTTGTAGTTGCCATACGATTTATTTCTTTCCCAAAAATGTCAAGCCCGCACAATAACATTTCTGCTGCGTGTAGAACTACAATACCGCTTGTTCTGTCTCGTTTTCATGATTATAGGATTCAATGAAGGGCTGATAAAACCTTGGAATTATCGATGGTATAAGTACCAAATGATTTTTTTCCTGCGTACGCATCTCGGATAATTAAAGAATGAACTTTTAATTCGATAACGAAAATATTCAACCAATTCTCTCGTGAACACCTTCAACGCCCAAGTACCAAGTCTAATCAGAGGGCAATGATGGTGCCCTACATGTATATTCGGAATGAAGCAGGTCGCTTTGAATCAAAAGCAGGTCGCTGTGAATTCTCATCAATGAATGAAAATATGAACTCGGTGGATTTCGAATGCACCGCTATACGGAAATTTTACTTGATTTTGTTCTTCTGTTGGTTCAACAGAATAATCGGTAGTATCTCACCAAACACCTTTCTTAGTCTTGATTGCAGTGGGGCCCCCGAGATGTGGACATAATTGATGCTTGGACCTTGTCCCTGTGTTTCGGAGTGCCCGTATGTCGGATCACGTTTTCCCGTGGATTTCAATGGGAATATACAGTGAGACCCGAGATGCGGACATAATTGGTTCATCAAGATTGTCCCTAAGTTGAGTCATGTTTTCCAATAGACTTACATTATATAACTTTTAATTGGTGTTTTGCGGAAGAAATATTCTTCAGAATTACCTGAAAAAAATTGTTTGCCACTTGAATTTGAATTAGTGAATACATTTTCAACTCAATAAGAACATTTGGAGCATTGAATAGTGTATCTCTGTACTGTATTTTTAGGCATTTTTAGACAAATGAAAAATAACACTTTTTAAATTTTGATGTCTCTTGAACAAATTGAACTTGTTATATTCACAAAATTGAAAGAATCCATTCACTGTAATTAATTAATGCTTTTTTCACAGTTTTTGCATCATCTGAGCAAATTACAGTGTACAATATAGGGAGACTTATTGTGCTTGTTCTTTGATCTTTGTGGGCTCCTTTTCATGTCAAACTTTTGGATTACTGTATTTATGGTTTTTTCTGTTAAGAAAAAGTACTTTGTTCAATTATTTGGGGGCTCTTTCCTTAGTTTTCTTTCATCATCCAGAGAACTAATTAAATATACAGTACAGTATTCTCATTCTGACAGAGTCAAAAGAAAAATATTCAACGTGTGGTTTTCTATTTTTCCAGGAATGCTGTAAAAGGGCCCCATTTTGAGACATTTCTGGATGTCGGGGAAGATGATGGTTTATAGTTGTAAGTGTCCCTAAGTTGAATCGTCCAAATTATGCCGGGACCCCACTTGCATATTAATGATTGTGAAAGGGCTCCCATTTTTATCGATGGTTCTTGTTTTTTTTTTGTTTTCCTTAGCAAACCTGGTCCTGTACCAATATTTCATGCGGAGAAGTAAGCTTTTTGAACGAACCTGTGTACCAGTATTACAGTAGTGTATTTTTGAGTCTCTCCATCAGGCAAAGTGGACATCCTCGGCAGAGGCGAGCGATTATTCATCCCCGCCGAGTGAGGGTACAGCTGCACCGCACAGTACAGTACAGTACAGTACTCAAGGACAGACACGCTCTTCTTTTTAGCATATTTTGA
>CAJPEX010002016.1:35300-45370 GCA_905338405.1 Notodromas monacha
GGGGTTGTACCACAAGGTACCAATGTACATGTGGATGATCTGACATAGGGACAAGATCCAAGCACCAATTGCATCCAAATCTTAGAGGCCCCACTGTACACATCCATGCAGTAATATACAGCACTGTACTGTGCAGAACACTTTGGAATGCAGTACCATTATTTGGGTTGCTTTTTCTTGATTGAAAACCAATGCCCATGATGATCAAGAAGAAACGGGAACAGTTTCCTGCTGATCTGCCACAACATGCATCAAGGGATAATTCCTCGTTTGCGGACCACAGATCCCATTGGAGAAAATAATGCAGCCCATGTATGGAATGGGGTATTTAATGGCATAACCTACACCTTATTAGCTGTTCCCCTATTTTAGTTGCAATGCAAATTTGTTGAATAATCCCAGACTGGGGAACTCCCATGGTCTTTCCCTACTCTCATTTCCGCAAAACCAAGGGGAAATTGGGTGTAAAATCCGCTCAGGGTACAATTTCCGAACTATACCATAAACTGGCTGAACACACATGAAGTTATTATTCTGTGGTCTGGAGCTTTAAAAAGCAGATACCAAGCCAGAGGAGGTCAAAAAGTAAATTTGGTACTGCATATATGCTGTACTGTTGGTGGTCATTTCCTGAAGTGTAACCTTTTCTTCTGCTGCAATAGTACTTCCCATGCCACAAGTATGCTTTCTAATGTTGACAAGCAGGTCTGGTTTATGAATGAATGAAAACATTCGGATCTTCTACAAGAAATTATCTTTGCAAAATTTGAAGCTATATGTTGGTTTTCTGAGCAATGTTCTCTAAACTCTGAAGTATTGCAGAACAATATGGACACTTGACCAGCATGCAAGTGACTTGACTTATTTGCACTTTAAACTCAAAAGATCTGCCATGACATCTGGATAATGTCTCAAGACAATGTGGAAAGTGCCATAATTTCTAAGAAAATTATCATTTGTAAATTGTGATATCTCTTGAAAAAATTAATCTACTTCTATGGGCTTGAAGTCAAAATAAAATTAATTACAAATTTACTATAATCAGTTCTGAAAAAATTCTATTTTGTGCTTCTCTATTTTGACGGCTTTCCATCAAATGTATGGAGTAAAACAAGATATTCAGAGCCATTTGTACTCTTTTTGATGCCAGCAGGGCAGATTCTGTGTTGTTTCCTTGTGCGCAGTTATTTTCTGCATTTGAAACATTTTAAAAATTATATTCATTGTTTTAGAGGACGTTTTTCGAATTTATTTGTTAAACTGGGGAAGCGATAAAATTGTCCCTTTGAAGTTTATGTAGAAATGTAATCCAACATGCAGACATTTGAACATTTGAAAAGTTTGAAAAGTAATAATTTTCGCATCTTTTGGGTCTGACAGGGGTGTATGCTGCTGTAGTAATCCATGTTTTCCAATATTGTCAACTGTTCGAATTATTTTAATTTCAACACTAACTTTTCAATCAAATGGGACCCGTCACAAATTGTTTTGGCAGGACAGAATTGAAGAATGATGTAATTTTCATTCCTTGTGACTATGAAAAGAACAAAGTGAATTCACACAGCTGACGCGGAATAAGAGATCATTCAACTTAACTTTTTAGAAGCAATTCTTGGCGAAGTATATTCAATAATGTCCGTCACTAATGAATAAAAATTCTAAGAATTGCTCAAAGAAGGACATCCTCTCTCTACGTACTATGGAAAACGGAGACAATGCATGAGAAATTAAGCTTCAGAATTTTGAAGTCTTGTTCTATTGTTTGTTTTCTCCGAAACGTGTTAGTTGTCTCCTTTCATTTGTTGCTAATTCTTTTTAACCATTGTGAAAACGGAAAAGAAACATGAATGTGTTTGAAAATGGCAAAAAGACAAAGAGTAGCCATTAACAAATAAGAGCATTTTTTTCAAATTAGGAGAGATGGAGAGAGTGTTTATTCGATTCATTCTATGTTTTACCCTTTTGAAACAACTTTTGGAGTGTGTGGAAAAAACTGGCCTGTTAATATAAGTTTCTTTTCCTCATCACAGAATGGCATTCTCTCCCAGCAAAATTGACTGTGAAACGGTCGAGGCCATTTTGTATGTTTTCATGCTACTTTTTCAATTTAAAGGCGCAAGATCTTGCATGATATGGTTTTAATTTGAAATGTACAGTACTTTTATAAGTTCCAGAAAATTTGTACAGGGAATATCGAACGTAGAACTGCCAAATCAAAATGCCGAAATATTTTTTTTGAAAAATGTAGTGTTATGTACAGTACAGTAAATTACACTCCTGGAATAATTAGTGCAGGATAAAAAAAATCACTGATTTCATGAAAGGTGGCGAATAGATTAACAGAACACAGATCGAAACGCTGGAAAAAGTTTCTCTAGTTAGTCTAGTACTCCCAAAACGCCAACATTTCTTTCATCTGAAAAATCATTCACAAAAGATGAAGTTAATTAGCTAATAAGGATAAATGGAAAAGACTGTTGAAGTCCACTAAAAAGTAAAACTACTCTCTCCGCTGTGGAAGACATTTACAGAGTCTAAAGAACAAATTACCAAAAAATCAACAAGTTTGATGGGAATGAAAACCTCCAGAAAATCTGAGTATTTTCTCTTGTTCAAGCTATTTGAGGAAACTCAATTTGATTCAAAATGATCGTACGCAGAATTACTATAGAGAGTTTCAGTTTGAAAAAAAAAAACAACCACCGGGGGTTGCAGTCAAATCATTAATCATATGCTATATTCACACACTTATCTGAAATTGAAAACACTTGACAGCTGAATTTAGAGACAGCCATATGCAATCCTCAAAATTTTCATGGCAGAATCTGGAACTGTTCTTCCAAGCGGAATTAATTTGGGCCTCCTTTTTGTGAATATTTATGTAATTGATTCGAATTTGCTGAAGTTTGATCACATTAATCCAAAATCAGATCAAATTTTCAAACTGCAACTGGTATCGTGTTTTGAATCAAATATTAAATCTCCGCTTTGTTCATCATGAAGAAATCTTTCTCCCATCCTTAAAAATGTCTAAACTCTCAAGTTCTTGTTAGGGAATAACTTACCTTAACGTAAATTTGTGAACTTTGCTTGTGGATCAAGAAGTTGGAAATTAAAGTAAAGTTTTAAAAAGTTAAAATTTGGAAATAAAAAAGCAGAATCAGCCTGGGACTAGGCCGGGAATCCTGGTGGATTTCCTATTTTGAATTGGGTTAATTGTATTTCAAATTTGTCCCACAATTTGAACACACAAGGACAAAATATTGCACAAACACAACAACTCAACAGAACTTTTCCACAGTTTTTGTGAGATTTCACCCTATGTGCACAAGCCAAAAGTTTGATCGCAAGAGTCATTTTGTTCTTGGGGGNGTCAAAATAGAGAAGCACAAAATAGAAATTGTTTCATAACTAATTATAGTACATTTGTTATTAATTTTATTTTGACTTCAAGCAATAGAAGTAGATTTTTTTTCAAGAGATATCACAATTTTACAAATGATAATTTTCTCTGTTCAGGAAATTGTGGCCTTTTCCACATTGTCTTTAGACATTATCCAGATGATATGGAAGATATTTTGAGTTTAAAGTGCAAATAAGTCCAGTCACTTGCATGCTGTAATTTAAAGCTCAAGTTAATTTAAAGCTGGTCAAGTGTCCATATTGCTCTGCAATACTTCAGAGTTTAGAGAACATTGCTCAGAAAACCAACATATAGCTTCAAATTTTGCAAAGATAATTTCTTGTAGAAGATCCGAATGTTTTCATTCATTCATAAACCAGACCTGCTTGTCAACATTAGAAAGCATACTTGTGGCATGGGAAGTACTATTGCAGCAGAAGAAAAGGTTACACTTCAGGAAATGACCACCAACAGTACAGCATATATGCAGTACCAAATTCACTTTTTGACCTCCTCTGGCTTGGTATCTGCTTTTTAAAGCCCCAGACCACACAACAATAACTTCATGTGTGTTCAGCCAGTTTATGGTATAGTTCGGAAATTGCACCCTGAGCGGATTTTACACCCAATTTTCCCTTGGTTGTGCGGAAATGAGAGTAGGGAAAGACCATGGGAGTTCCCCAGTCTGGGATTATTCAACAAATTTGCATTGCAACTAAAAGAGGGGAACAGCTAATAAGGTGTAGGTTATGCCATTATAAATACCCCAGGAGTCCATTCATGGGCTGCATTATTTTCTCCAATGGGATCAGTGGTCCGCAAACGAGGAATTATCCCTTGATGCATGTTGTGGCAGATCAGCAGGAAACTGTTCCCGTTTCTTCTTGATCATCATGGGCATTGGTTTTCAAGCAAGAAATAAGTTGGGTTTATTACCATGACGTAAGGTTTCACAAGACGTGTCATGTCACGACATATAATGACGTACCTACACATGTCACCCCGGAGATTCTAAACCTACGTTAACCACGAACCTAGAACAGGGATACTCAGATCATCCACATGTACATTGGTACCTTGTGGTACAACCCCCCCCCCCCCCCCCCCACAAACAAATGTTCTGTAGAACAAATGTTTTTATGGTGGAAAGGCACCCTCACAGTAAATTAAAATGTATACTTCAAGCAAGGGTAAATTTGCACCCTTGTTTGTAGTAGAAATTGTGTACTGTACTACAAACAAGGTTTATTTTTCGTGGTTTTCCTGACCATTTTTGCATGCAACAATGCTCAAATGACTGTTGTTGCATGTGGCGATGGTCATTATCATTCTAAGGTAGCTTAAAATAAAGGCCAATTTAACTTGAGCTTTAAATTACAGCTCTCTGAAAAATTCAGCATGTGTCATTGGACAAGGGTCACATGAAATAACAAATTGTGCTCTGAATGAGACACTGTCCTACAACAGTGTATCTCTGTATTCTGAGACACCATAGCACAACAATGTATCAGAACAGAGACATTTTTCTGTCTGTTGTCACATACAATGATGATAATTTGACCAATGTTTGCGTGTCACAGTGTCTCTCTTTTTTCAGAGACACCATTGTATGATGGTGTCTCAGGACAGAGACACTTTTCTGTTTCTCATCAAATGCGACAATTTCACATGCATTGTTGCATGTGACAATGTCTCTTTGCTCTGAGACATCCTTGTGCAATGGTGTCTCAGAACAGAGACATTTTTTGACTGTGACAATGGTCAGAAAATGCAAGGATAGCCAATTGACCATTTTCACAAGTGAAAATGATTTAAAAAGTCCTTGTTCTGTAACACAGATCTTTCTGTGTCTCAGACACTGGAATGGATTAAAGGATTCCCCATAGAAGTCTATGGGAAATTGTGCCCTGTAGTATGAACAAATCATACTAAAAAGATAGCTCTGGAACAAATTACATTCATAGTACAAGGTTCCACTGTATTGGATTGCTTGGTTTCAATGGACTGCAGTGGGAACTAAATTCCCCCCAAAAATGGAATACAACTTTTTTCTCACCCTCAAGATGAAAAAAATAAATGCGCAGAAGAAAACCCAACAGAATCTGATCTTTTGGCATCAGAAGGAGCTCAGGAAGCAAAGAACAAGAACAAGTCTAGCATACATAATACAGTAAGTAGTGTGCATACATGATGGAAAAAGGAATCACACAATTTTCCTGTTTTTCTTACTGAACAAAAGTAATTTTATAATTTAATTTCTTTTGAATTTTCCATGAATATGCCATACAGTATTTAACCAAGTACCATACACACCTTTCTTCTGCAAAGCTAAGGCTGAAAAGCAAGATGAATGTGGTATGTGGGTATACATATTTTGAAAGACAAAAATCAGAAAATCAGTTGTGCAAATCATAAAGGATTCTTTTCAAGAGGAAATTATGAACATAAACTTATATTTTGTACTTGTCCTGTTACAATGCTTCAAGTTATTACAATTGTTCACATGATCACCAGTAGCAGGTTAAACACCATTTAAAAAAAAGAAAAAAATGCATATTTTGAAGCAGCAAAAGCTTGAATGCATGTCATACACACCTGGATAGGGTTTTGGGCAAATTCTATGCCAAAAAATTATGGTGCATGTCTTACTCAAGGGCACGCTGTACTGTAGTAAATTCGGTGAATAGCTCAATTTATTTGAGATATCAAAATTCAGAAAAATAAAAAAATTGAATATTTTTAGAAATTTCTGAAAAGTTTATCATCATCTGAATGTTATGGCAGATTTTTGCTTTTAGTCTCAAGTGTCCCTAAGCCAAATTGTCCATATGTCCCGGTCCCTCTGCATACAGTGGAGATGAGTGATGCGGATCTCGTCTCTTTTTTTTTTTCTTCTCCTGGTGCCTCCAGTCCCACGTACCATGAGAACGCTGTCTGCTGTCATTTGGATGAGGTTTCAGGTGGCCCCGGCCGGGTTTCCTTTTTCAGAGAGCGAGGGCATAGGTTTCGGACGGGAGGGAGTTGGTTTAATTGGAAGATGTTTCCTCTCGGGAAGAACATTTGGGGCAGAGGTTGTGAGGATAGAAAAAGGTTTTGGGTTAGCGATTAGGTGCGAATGAGCAGCATGTTGCCCATCCCCAAAAGCGGATGCAAATGGGATTCAGAACCACTCGGGACGGAATACGAGAGCGACGCTGACTCTTCGCGACGGTCGGCAGTGACCCGGGAAATGCCCAAAAAATCCCGAGGCGGGAAAAGTGGACGGCCATCAATCTGCATGTCGCACCTCTTTTTCCGCCCTTCCCTTTGTATCTGTGTCCACCCCTCGTGCCCCGTGTTTTATAACAGTACTCCCTCGCCTGTCCGACCCCGAAACGGGCTACTTAAAGCCCACTTAATCCGAGATGTCGCTTCCAGCATCCAGTCCAGTACTGTACTGTACACTCGTCCGCTCAGCTCCGAGCGGAACCCACCCCAATAATAAGACAGATTCCCGGACCATCTTCTTCGCGACGAGACAGGCCCCGGCGTGCGGCTTGCTTCCAAATGCTGCACGGGTTCAGGCTGGGTTAGGTGTCAAAATATGCTAAAAAGAAGAGCGTGTCTGTCCTTGAGTACTGTACTGTACTGTACTGTGCGGTGCAGCTGTACCCTCACTCGGCGGGGATGAATAATCGCTCGCCTCTGCCGAGGATGTCCACTTTGCCTGATGGAGAGACTCAAAAATACACTACTGTAATACTGGTACACAGGTTCGTTCAAAAAGCTTACTTCTCCGCATGAAATATTGGTACAGGACCAGGTTTGCTAAGGAAAACAAAAAAAACAAGAACCATCGATAAAAATGGGAGCCCTTTCACAATCATTAATATGCAAGTGGGGTCCCGGCATAATTTGGACGATTCAACTTAGGGACACTTACAACTATAAACCATCATCTTCCCCGACATCCAGAAAATGTCTCAAAATGGGGGCCCTTTTACAGCATGCCTGGAAAAATAGAAAACCACACGTTGAATATTTTTCTTTTGACTCTGTCAGAATGAGAATACTGTACTGTATATTCAATTAGTTCTCTGGATGATGAAAGAAAACTTAGGAAAGAACCCCCAAATAATTGAACAAAGTACTTTTTCTTAACAGAAAAAACCTTAAATACAGTAATCCAAAAGTTTGACATGAAAAGGAGCCCACAAAGATCGAAGAACAAGCACAATAAGTCTCCCTATATTGTACACTTTAATTTGCTCAGATGATGATGCAAAAACTGTGAAAAAAGCATAAAATTAGCATACCTTCATTAATTAATTACAGTGAATTGATTTTTTTCAATTTTGTGAATATAACAAGTTCAATTTGTTCAAGAGACATCAAAATTTAAAAAAGTGTTATTTTTCATTTGTCTAAAAATGTTGTTGAAGTGTCCATATCCAGATAAGTAGTCCAGATGTTTCCAAGTTATCAAGTGTTCCTAAGTCGAACCATCCACATGCCACAGGTTGTCTACATGTTGAGGACCCACTATACTGTACTCTTAATTAATAATCAAAAATGGGCTAGTTTTTTGCTCCTTTTCGCAGTTTTTTCCATCATCTGTGCACTGCATAGCTTGACTTGTTCTTGGTATTTGCTTCTTGAGCTCCTTTTGATGCCAAAAAATCAGATTCCATGTGGTTTTCTTTTCTAGAATTATTTGCTGAACCTTCAAGTTTAGATACAAGTTTAGAACAAATGCCACTCAAATACAGTGAGACCCCCACATGCAGATGCCTTGACCTGCAAAAAATTCAACATAGGGATGCTTATTTTCCCAGAAAAAATCAATAAATAAGGCTTGACATGAGGATACTGACTTGACATAGGGACATTTTGTGACAAAATTGCAAATACATTTCAGGCCAAATTACAAGAAGCTTACTTGTCAAGATTAAATAAACATACTAAACTACAACAATATAAAGTTGGTGATTTAGTATTAATTAGAACTCATGATATTCTGACTTATGTTGGAAGAAAATGGTCACCTAAATACAAAGGACCATATATGGTAATCCAAAAGGTTAATCCAGTAACTATAAGAATAAAAGATTTGAAATCTGACTGGAGTGATATTATCCACACCAGTTTTGTTCGCCCATATCATAAAATAAAAGATAATACTTCAATTATTCCTAATGTTGGTTCTGTACAAGGATCATCATTGTCAACAGCTAATGTGACAGATGACAAGAACCAGGACTTGGATTTCTTGGATTCAGATGAGGATTCAGAAGAAAAGGATTACATCATTCCCTCTGACAAACAACCCATTCAGGACACGGTTACAGAAGTTCTGCAAGACAAAACAAAAAGTCCTGCAAAACCCAGTCCTGCAAAAGCAAGTCCTGTGAAACCAAGCCCTGTTAAAACAACCCCCAATGAATCAGAAGAAGATGAAGAAAATGATGAAGATCAAGAATCTATTTATGAGGATTTATCTAATGTTACTATATTACCCTTTGGTACTCCCCTTGCATTAAAGCAGCCTCCTAAAGTAAAAAGCCCTCAAAAAGAAAGCCCATCCATTTGGAAACAAGCTAAAGATCTTTTTTCTGAGTTTACAGATATTGTAGGCCAAGGACTCACTTTGGAAAATGAAGACACAAATCAGACTGAACAAACTTTCCGAAAAACCTTTTTACCAGAAGACAGAAGTACTCCACTGCGGAAAAAGCCTGCCAAACGGGAACCATATGGCCCCAGGGCTTTGCAAGGCATAAGTGAGGACAGAATCATACAAGGCCGCACACGACGACAGGAACGAGAAAGAGTACAAGCAGAACGCAAAAGAAAAGAAAAAAGAGAAAAGCAATATTTGGACCGTCGTATACAAAAGGCAACCGCCAACGACGCCAATATTGCAGTCGACCTAGAAACCTCTTTCTCTGAAGTACCAAGTGAGCCTGTTGAAGAAAATTATTCTGAGTCCCACTCTGATTCTAGCTCTGAGTAGTCTAATTTCAATCCTGCCAGCAGTGAAACTCCTAACTATTATGGAACTTCCCAAAGATAAAGGAATTACTGGGAATAGCAAGAGAAATAATGCTCTTTCCCCTATTAGAAATTTCCCTGGTAATGTAGGTGTGACTTTTTTGGATTTACCTTCTATTTGTGTTCCTGAAACAAAGTGGAGCCTGGAAACTGTGTTTCACATTGGTGCTTTGCAATTAAAAAGTATTGCTGCTTTAGATAAATTAGCAAATTTATGCACTAAAACTAGACAATTTAATTATACCTGGGCTGATACCCTAACTTCAGTTGATACTGCAATGGCAACAGCTGACAACTAGAACTGAGTCTAATATTAGAACTGAGTCTAATAGATTATTCAGAAAAGCCCAAGTGTATTCTCAACTCCCCTCTAGAGTGTTTGAATATTTTCCCCCCAATCTGATTAAAACAAGACTTCAAAATCAAAAAATTACCAAATTTACTCTTCAAAACTGTATAAGAAGCGCCATTATGTTTGCTGTATTTCCCTATTTCAAATTTTGAAAAAACTTGAAAATTGACCAAGTTACAACATATATTGCAAAACTTTTCACATTCCTCCCATTTTTCACTTCAGCTTGTGATAATTTCTTTTCAATTCAGGCAATTTTAATTATTTTTTAAAGGTGGATTTGCA
>CAJPEX010002017.1:3091-45308 GCA_905338405.1 Notodromas monacha
CAAGCGAAATTCCAGGTCAAGAGAAAATGCGATCATGTTCATCAGCAACGGTTCTTCCATTTCAAAAGTCTTTCTGATATTAGGCAGGAACAACCCATTGAAAGAAAAAATATAACACAGAAAATGAATGAAATAACATCAAGTTAAAATTTCGATGATCTGGTTAACTCACTTCATTACAATATTACCTGACCCGATCTTCGAACGACGCTTTTCTAAAAACGAGAGGCGTTCAAAGCTGAATATCAGTTCGAACGAAAAACCAATTCCACTCCGTTTCCACCAGTTCATATATTTTTTTAAATGTCAGTACTGTACTGTACATCAAGAAAATCTACCTCACAAAAATAGGTGGAACATTTATTCAAGCTGAAATGCACCGGAATTCCGATTATTACGTGAACAAATACAAACCATTTTGGATATTAAACTATTTAAAAATCGGATATTAGCCAAGCGATGCACGTCATCTTCATGTAGCAATTATAAATTCAACTGCAATAATCTTTGAAGCATTCCGCTTTTTGAATACGGTAAACCACAAAATGGTGTAAATTTCGCAGATGAGAAAAAAAAAATTCGAATCTTTCAGAAGAAAATTCTCAGATAAATGGGCGTGGAGTTGATAGCAGTTCATCCAGTTGCGGAGTTCTACTCAAAAACTATCCGAAGCTGAAAAACTGAATTTGGAATCATAACTTCACGTAAGGCAAATGGAAATTTATGCATAATTTCATGCTCGGAATGAGTATAACCGTATCGTTCATTATTGGCCCTTTCGATACGGTAGATGCAGAACAACAAAAAACGACTGCAATTTGTCTTTTCAATTGTTCAAAAATAGTACCAAAGAAGAATCAATCGCCAGGATCAGACATGCTTATCATTCCCGCTTTTTGATTAATTTTCGATGCAGCCAAAATCGGTATTCACGAAAAGATTAATTCATCAGGGAAAATTTCAGCGTGGACATTTCGTTTCAAGGGTATCTAAACTGAAGTTCTCTATAGTAAAAAAATTGAAAATATTATTAAAAATCCATTGCTAACAATAATATTACCGTAATTCTTCTAAATTCAAACGTTACATATACAGTTGAACCTCAATAACTTGAACCTTCTTGAGTCAAATACCCCCAAGTCAAATTTTTTTCAGGTCCTGTCTGAATCCCCTTAGATTTAATGCATTTAAAACCTCCCTAAGTCAAAGGCTTCTCCCCTCAAACCTCCATCAGTCAAATTTTCTGTGGCCTGTTGGCTTTTATTTTCTTCACACAAGAAAGAAAAGAAGCAACAAAAACAGTCAGATTTTTTTGCTGGTCCCTTAAAGTTTGTCTTAGAGAGGTTTGACTGTAAAAATCTCACCTGAGAGACTCAACCTCCCCAAAAGAATTCGTGAATTAACACGTCCTACAGCGTTGAAATGGATCTCATCATAAAATCTTGACTAACATCCAGGCCACTTCAGTCCAGCTGAGAAATTAAGTTGTAACAATTCTCAGGAATCGTTTCTATGGTTTCAACATCAGATCGTGAATCCCGAGTGTTTCGTTTCTTGTGAAGTCCACACGAATGAAGGTTGACGCAAACGGGTGTTTGCAATCGCATCAGTAGCAATCAACCTTCCGAAATTTCTTCCGAGTCTGACTAAAATGATTAACGCAATTTTCGGTGATAATTCTTCGTCGTCGATTTGCGATCGACTGGAAAACCATCTCATGCCATACGATGTTCGGTTGAGAAAGTTACGCCCAACTGATGATAGGTTTGCTTCCATTCAAATCAATAGGCCTGTTCAGAAAATAATTTAGTGCAATGCATTTATTGGGTGATCGNATCACGCGATGAAATGCGACACTCACACATACAAGGTTCAGAAAAGATGAAGAAGCGGAAGTCCGGATGAAATTCGTTCGCGATGGAGAGACCCAAAAAAAAAAAAAAAAAAAAGCTACCGCAAGCTTTCGCAACTTTGAACCAAAGGCATCAGGACACGAATGAAGAATAGCCAGAGTGTAAGAAATGCCGGTCTCACTTGGCACAATGCCATTTTGATTCCTTGAATTCCGTGAAGAGACACACAAAAAATATATATACAGGTGATAGCTGAACGTGAATCGAAAGTGTCCCGAATACACCGTTACACGCACACACAGATTATTCCAATAGCACACAGGGCTGGACCAGAAAAACATTTAAAAGAAAAAGAAGAACTGAAGAAGTTTCAAACGAAATTTCAGCTCATGTGAAAATTTAATAATTTTCGTCGTCAAACGCACGTATTATTCCAAATAGTACATGGCTGGACCGCAGCATACGGACGAACAATAAAATAAAATTATTATAATAAAACTGAAACCGTTTCAAGCGAAGTTATAAGCCACGTGAAAGTTCAATCATATTCATCTGCAAACGCACATATTATTCCACTAGAACAGGGTTGAACCAGAAAAAGACGCAGTTTTCAAGCAAAAACTTATTTTTAAAAACTGAGACAGTTTCAAGCGAAATTCCAGGTCAAGAGAAAATGCGATCATGTTCATCAGCAACGGTTCTTCCATTTCAAAAGTCTTTCTGATATTAGGCAGGAACAACCCATTGAAAGAAAAAATATAACACAGAAAATGAATGAAATAACATCAAGTTAATATTTCGATGATCTGGTTAACTCACTTCATTACAATATTACCTGACCCGATCTTCGAACGACGCTTTTCTAAAAACGAGAGGCGTTCAAAGCTGAATATCAGTTCGAACGAAAAACCAATTCCACTCCGTTTCCACCAGTTCATATATTTTTTTAAATGTCAGTACTGTACTGTACTTCAAGAAAATCTACCTCACAAAAATAGGTGGAACATTTATTCAAGCTGAAATGCGCCGGATTTCAAATTATTACGCAAACAAATACGAACCATTTTGAATATTAAACTATTTAAAAATCGGATATTAGCCAAGCGAAGCACGTCATCTTCATGCAGCAATTATGAATTTATCTGTAATAATCTTTGAGGCATTCCGCTTTTTGAATACAGTAAACCGCAAAATGGTGAAAATTTCGCAAAAGAGAAAAAAAATTCGAATCTTTCAGAAGAACATTCTCAGATAAATGGGTGTGGAGTTGATAGCGGTTCGTCCAGCTGCGGAGTTCCACTCAAAAACTATCCGAAACTGAAAAACTGAAATTGTAATCATAACTCCATTGTAAGGCAAATGGAAATTCATTCATAATTTCATGCTCGGAATGATTATAACCGTATCGTTCATTATTGGCCCTTTCGATACGGTAGATGCAGAACAACAAAAAACGACATACTAGGGACTGCAATTTGTCTTTTCAATTGTTCAAAAATAGTACCAAAGAAGAATCAATCGCCTGGATCAGACATGCTTATCATTCCCGCCTTTTGATTAATTTTCGATGCAGCCAAAATCGGTATTCACGAAAAGATTCATTCATCAGGGAAAATTTCAACGTGGAAATTTCGTTTCAAGGGTATCTAAACTGAAGTTCTCTATAAAAAAAAATTTTAATGGAAATTTTATGAAAAATCCATTGCTAACAATAATATTAACATAATTCTTCTAAATTCAAACGCCACATATACAGTTGAACCTCAATAACTTGAACCTTCTTGAGTCAAATACCCCCAAGTCAAATTTTTTTCAGGTCCTGTCTGAATCCCCTTAGATTTAATGCATTTAAAACCTCCCTAAGTCAAAGGCTTCTCCCCTCAAACCTCCATAAGTCAAATTTTCTGTGGCCTGTTGGCTTTTATTTTCTTGACACAAGAAAGAAAAGAAGCAACAAAAACAGAATTTGATTTGTTTTGAAAGGAGGTGAGAAACTTAATTGGACAAATGAACCCTGCCTCCAAGTTCAGGATTCTTTCAACTCATGTAAGAGGTAATTTCAGCCTAAGAATATCACAATTTATAAGTTTTGGCAATTTTCATATGTTTCCCAAAAAAAAGGGCTTTGTATTGTAGCTCAATTCAAAAATTCCTTTAGTCTAATTTTTTTGCTGGTCCCTTGAAGTTTGACTGAACAATTCTCACCTGAGACTCAACCTCACCAGAAGAATTGGTGAATAAACACGTCCTACAGCGCTGAAGTGGATCTCATCATAAAATCTTGACTAACATCCAGGCCACTCATTGGCTCTTCAGTCCAGCTAAGAAATTAAGTTGTGTCAATTCTCAGGAATCGTTTCTATGGTTTCAACATCAGATCGTGAATCCCGAGTGTTTCGTTTCTTGTAAAGTCCACACGAATGAAGGTTTACGCAAACGGGTGTTTGCAATCGCATCAGTACCAACCAACCTTCCGAAATTTCTTCCGAGTCTGACTAAAATGATTAACGCAATTTTCGGTGATAATTCTTCGTCGTCGATTTGCGATCGACTGGAAAACCATCTCATGCCATACGATGTTCGGTTGAGAAAGACAACCTTCCGAAATTTCTTCCGAGTCTGACTAAAATGATTAACGCAATTTTCGGTGATAATTCTTCGTCGTCGATTTGCGATCGACTGGAAAACCATCTCATGCCATACGATGTTCGGTTGAGAAAGTTACGCCCAACTGATGATAGGTTTGCTTCCATTCAAATCAATAGGCCTGTTCAGAAAATAATTTAGTGCAATGCATTTATTGGGTGATCGTTAGTCGAATAATATATATAAATATCGTCCCAGTACCGTACATCATAATCGCATATTCCGATTCTTGACGCGAAGTTTTAAAATAAAGTATTACCAGATTTTTGGGTACATTATTTTAAATCATGTAGAAAAATCCAGAATCCACTTCTGCTTGCAGAGGCGGAATTAAAGTAAGTAAATATTCTCCAGATATTGAACACTTTTTTCGGAAAAATCAGCTTACGCCTGTTGCTTAAAGTATAAAATGTCTCTTCGGTACGTTTACGTATGACAAGTTCACCTTTAATAAACCATTTCAACAACGTTTTTCGTTGTACCCTAATAAAACCTAGGACCAAATTAAATATCCGACGTCAATTCATTTTCTCGGCAACTGCAAGCAAGCACTAAAATATATTTTCATTCTAGCATGTGAGCAGAAATTCGCTTCTAGAACAGGATTCTGATTTGTAATAAGAGATTCAAATCAGAACATTGCCCACGTGAGTGACTCAAGTATGAGGCACACATTAAATTCAAAAAGTAGGCAGGAACCCACCTATAATGAGCAACCCTCTTCTTTTATCCTCGTTGTTTCGAAGATTCGCGAGGCACACACGCAATCACAAATATTTCCGCACATTTCTCAAGAAATATTTTTTCATTGCTATGTTTTAAATATTCTACGCACTTAGATGGAATCTTATGACATGTAGGTACTCAAGAACTCTTAAATAGGCGTAAAACGTTAGGTTGGAGGTAGTGCTTACGAGTCTCAGGGCATTTTAATTTTCTGTCTCTTGGTTCACACAGCATTAGCCACGAACCCATCTCCGTATTCCCCACGAAGTTCAAAGAAAACGGTGTCCGGTATGGTTTCCTACTATCTTATTTTCCAAAGAAAACTTCCACAACATCAAAAAGAAGATGAAGGTAAGCGCTTTCTTGTATGAATTCCGCGAAATGAGGATTATTCGGGTACTAAGGGTATATAGAGTAACATTAATGAAAAAGCAAAACCTTGAGGTGATATGCACCCACACACTATAGTACCCTATTAGAGTGTAGTTGCAGAAGTCCCATCGTGTAATAATAAAAAAAGTAAAGTCTAAAGGTAGACACTACAAGCGAGTTATTAAACAAAACGTACATGACATGCACTTTTTTTACCTTGAGTTTGATTATAAAATTGATGTTGATTCAGTGTTTGGGTACGTGCTTAGATAGCTTAGACCGGATTTAGATAGCCAAAATATTTTCGCATGTAAATGGTATTTTGGAAACTGAAGTCAAAAAAAGACAACTTCAGATGTATCTGAAGTTTAAGCATGTCTTCTTTTCTGTCATTAAAAAATACTGTCATTGAAAATATTGCGCGGAAAACGCACATTCTACTGAGGGAAACCTGGAAATTTCTTCAAATGATGAAACGATTTACAAATAATCAATATTTAATTCACATAGTTCAATGTTCTTCCCGAAATATATGACGTGAAAAACGGAATGCAAAGAATCTCGGTTATAATTTTAAAAATCTAAAAGAACCATTAATCGGCTGAATGAATAAAATGGGAACTTCTGGCAAAAGTATAATTGCACCGAAAAAATATTCGCGCGATATCAAGCTGCAAAACTTGGCGAAAAAAAAAACATCAAGGCTTCACATGCATTAATAAAATCTACGATCTTCAACAAGCTGGGAGCAGCAATGGATCATTCGAAAAAGCTTTCATTGTTATTCGTACTTCAGACTTTTAAGAAAACAGTTGAAATGAAAACTAGATAAAAATTTCTGGGTGTACGAATTTATTTGTTCATCAGTGAAAAATGTTCGGTACATGTACTTTACTCCAACTGAGAAAAAAGTATTCAATTTTTTACGACCTTCGTAGAATTTAGGTTGGGCTGCTGAATTGACAAATTTAAAATTTCGGGGACCCGGAGAATTCTTATAAAGTACCTTTCTCAGCTAAAAATCCATTGGCAATGCGGAAGCCATACATTAACTCATGCATCAGTATCAAAATTTATAATTTTGGCACATTTGCCCTGATGACGGGACACGAAAAATGGAAAAAAAAATTGCGAAAGCATCTGAAACTGGTGGGAGGAAGAAAGTGCAGAAGAAAATCAACCAGCTCGAAATTGAAGCTTTTTTTTTTTTCAAAGAGAAACAGAATTTGTGTGATGACTCTTCTTGTTGGTTAGTTTGCAGGATTTCCAGATTGAGAAATACAGCTGAAATTTTCTATGTGAAAAGATTAGAAAAATTCAATTTTGAGATCATTCAAGTCAGAGATTTTGGCTTCATTTTGGAAGAGTGAATGAATGAACGAAAAACATTTTTTTCTTGATTGATTATAGAATTGCTCGTTATTCACAATAGTGTGATACGTAGAGTTCTTTCTCGAGCGTTTCTTTCCCTAAACGAAAAAAGAACAACAAAAGGGCAAGTCGATAAAAAGGACGCAATTGCAAATGTACCACGTGTTTCACAAGCATTCAAAAATTGCACCACACGGTTGGATTTTAATTCAATTTCTGTTGAAATATACAAATCTTGCCCAAATTGGCGTATATTTTCAGCATCACATTCCCCATCACATAACATACTTATTTGGTACTCAATCCCAGCAAATAAAGCACTGATAAGGAATCCATTCGGTGCGAAAAGTGATTTTTTGTCCTTACCAGTCTTCCGGTAACGATAAGCGGAAACNTGTGATATCATGGGATAATCTCACATCAACGTCTTCAGGGTAGCACATTATTATTTTTTTCATTTCAGATTTCCATCTGTGATGTTCGCTCAATAATTTGTTTTGCATGTACTGTACGTGAAAAAAACCTTGAGTTTGATTATCAAATTGATTTTGATTCAGTGTTTGGGTACGTGCTTAGATAGCTTAGACCGGATTTAGATAGCCAAAATATTTTCGTATGTAAGTGGTATTTTGGAAACTGAATTCAAAAAAAAAACTTCAGATGGATCTGAAGTTTAAGCATGTCTTCTTTCCTGTCATTAAAAAACACTGTCATTGAAAATATTGCGCGGAAAACGCACATTCTACTGAGGGAAACCTGGAAATTTCTTCAATGATGAAACGATTTACAAATAATCAATATTTAATTCACATTGTTCGATGTTCTTCCTGAAATATATGACGTGAAAAAAGGAATGCAAAGGATCTCGGTTATAATTTGAAAAATGTAAAAGAGTCATTAATCGGCTGAATGAATAAAGTGAGAACTTCTGCCGAAAGAATAATAACACCGAAAATTTTTTCGCACGATATCAAGCTGCGAATCTCGACAGAAACAATAAAACATGAAGGCTTCAAGTGCATTAATAAAATCTAAGATCTTCAACAAACTGGAAGCAGCAATGGATCATTCGAAAAAGCTTTCATTGTTATTCGTAGTTCAGACTTTTAAGAAAACAGTTGAAATGAAAACTAGATAAAAATTTCTGGGTACAGGAATGTATTTATTTTTCAGGGGAAAATGTACGGTACATGTACTTTACTCCAACTGAGAAAAAAGTATTCAATTTTTTACGACCTTCGTAGAATTTAGGTTGGGCTGCTGAATTGACAAATTTAAAATTTCGGGGACCCGGAGAATTCTTATACAGTACCTTTCTCAGCTAAAATTCCATTGGCAATGCGGAAGCCATACATTAACTCATGCATCAGTATCAAAATTTATAATTTTGGCATATTTGCCCTGATGACGGTACACGAAAAATGGAAAAAAAATTGCGAAAGCATCTGAAACTGGTGGGAGGAAGAAAGTGCAGAAGAAAATCAACCAGCGCGAAATTGAAGCTTTTTTTTTTTCAAAGAGAAACAGAATTTGTGTGATGACTCTTCTTGTTGGTTAGTTTGCAGGATTTCCAGATTGAGAAATACAGCTGAAATTTTCTATGTGAAAAGATAAGAAAAATTCAATTTTGAGATCATTCAAGTCAGAGATTTTGGCTTCATTTTGGAAGAGTGAATGAATGAACGAAAAACAAAAAAAGAACTAACTAATATCTTAACGAGCAATAAGTGTTATCACACTATGCATCTCAAGAAAGAGCTCGCAAAGAAAGGGATTTGCTTTTTTCTTGTTGTTTTCCCGTTCAGCTATTTTTCCTGCGAATTGCAAATGTACCACGTGTTTCACAAGCATTCAAAAATTGCACCACACGGTTGGATTTTAATTCAATTTCTGTTGAAATATACAAATCTTGCCCAAATTGGCGTATATTTTCAGCATCACATTCCCCATCACATAACATACTTATTTGGTACTCAATCCCAGCAAATAAAGCACTGATAAGGAATCCATTCGGTGCGAAAAGTGATTTTTTGTCCTTACCAGTCTTCCGGTAACGATAAGCGGAAACGGAATAAAAACAAGAAATAAAACCAGATGTAGGAGCGTTCATGTGACATAGGTATTCTTATGTTAGGGGTACTATTCCCAGTGTTCCAAGCTTGTAATTTTCAAACTATTTTCAAATTCATCGTTGGGTTACTGATTTTGCCAGCATCTTGCTCAGCAAGGAGCGTTCATGTGACATAGGTATTCTTATGTTAGGGGTACTATTCCCAGTGTTCCAAGCTTGTAATTTTCAAACTATTTTCAAATTCATCGTTGGGTTACTGATTTTGCCAGCATCTTGCTCAGCAATATCAGGATTGAAAAATGTCTTCCGAGTCCTAATTAGGGATGTTAAATAATTATAAAATTCTTGATTGCAACAACAACTCTGCTTGATCAACCCAATGCATCAAATCGTAGCGGTTGGCAACCTTTACAGCACAAATGAAACTAGATATTTTCAAGCATCAATGGCAACAAGAACCTCAAATGAGCTCATTTTTTGTTATTACTGTACTATAAAAATCCCCTGCTGCTGTCAATAATCAAAGAATTTTTTCAAGTTTATTTTTGCTGGAGATGGAAGATTTTGAACGCCTCATTCTGCCCTCACAATGTGTCAAAAGCCCAAAAAAATGGAATCCAAATACCAATGATTTATAGTGTCCATTGCAATAATGGAGCAATTTCAATTTTGCTCTTCTACGGTTCTGCCAAAGAGCTAATTGTTCACACTCTTGTACCTTACACCCCAACATGAAATCTATGCTGTACCCCTTTTCAAGGAAGACAAATTTTGAATAAGTACTGGACGATGTCCAATCTCGAAATTTGACAAAGGAATTCTATGGTACACAAGTTTCAAAATATGTACCACCATGAAATGGTAAACTCAATAATCTGTTCCAATGATTGGATGATCAAACCTTTGCAATGGTCAAAATTCATGTGTTATCAAAAATTGTGAACATTTCATTCAACAAAAAATAGACACGTTTTTCAATAACATTCTGTCAGACTTCCACATGTAATGCAGCAACTCTGGATTGTTGATATCTCTCAAAAAAATCTGATATACCACAATAGAAGTAGAGAAAGATAAGTTTCTAATTTGTTCCCAACCCAGATATGGTCAAGTATGGTAGTTCCCCATTTGAAACCCTCCTCTCAGGGACCATCTTAACTTCACTTAACTTCCACTCATCAAACAAGGAAGAGTCCAAATAAGTACAAAGCATAAGAACAGCGTAAAAGAACAACAGCAGAACACATCTTTTCTTGCATGTGAAAATTCAGACGGAAAAATTAAATCTGTATTTCAAAAATATTTTTCTTCAATTTTCATATTTTATCTTTTCAAACTGGGAATGTTTTTTGAGGGGCTTCACAATGTGATCTATTTCAGGAGGTCGTTAAGTATTGAGGATTATACTATACAAGTATACAGTATCGTGTAAGTGAAAGTGAACTCCATTTTTCAGATGCCCTCAAATTTCCAAAATATATTTCGAAATACAAGTCTTATCGAAGAAGCTGCAGAGACCCGATTGCATAGAAAACTTCGGGGTACAGCTTATATACAGTAAAATGCTAAAATCAACGGTCACCCACTGACGCAAGGCAGAAGATTATCTACACCGCTCGTGTATGCAGTCCCTTACGCGCAACAGCTCTACATAGCGTCACAGAGCTCAGCCACCCTTTTTGAGTGGGATGCCGGTGCAATAGACACGAATTGAAAATAATATGGGAAAGTGGAAATACGGCGTATCCGGGACAATAAAATACGAGTACACCTCACTGTATTATACACTTAAACGCTTGACCACAAAACACTTCAGGTACAGCACAAAACACTCTTCTGATCACGGGATAAAGGCGAAATGAAGCTGTGGCCGGTTAGAGGAACAATACAGAATGGAACGACTGCAAGTCAGGAATACCGGAGAAACCAGTTGCTTCACGCGATGAAGAAGAACGGCAATGACAACAACACAGAGCAGTTCCACACACAACGAGGTGGGGGAGGGGAGAGAGCCAAGACGGCGCCCCTGGAAGGCGAGCCCGACCGTGAAGCCAAACGGACTGGTGCTCCACAGCAATGCCCCTTTTTCCCCGCGCGCTGGATGGGATAATAGTCCACTTCATCCCTTTATTCCTTAACCATGTCCTCTCCTTTTTTCTTGTCGCTTCCTTTGCGTTGGTTATTGCTTCGGCTTTCATATACCCGTTTATTTCTCTGTCTTTCTCTCGCGCCCGTTTCCCTTTGCTTCCATCTGTTCGTGTCCTGTTTCCTCCGCGCGGGGGCCGTTGGGAGGGAGCACCTTGTGAATCACTGGAGGAACGAACTGCTGTCTGATGGGGGGAAACCAGGAAGGAGGATATTTTACTTCCTTTTCTCCCCTCAGGCGATTGGTTGATTTTCGGCTGTGTTGCTGCATTCTGCTGGCCCCCGGTCTGCCTAGTGCCCTACTTGATTTTGAATGGTTTTCTAGCGAAAATAGTTCCCAAGGAATGAAAATTGAACCAGGAATGAAGTTCAATGGGAATTACTTTTTATTGCATTTTATTTAATTTTTTATTTGCATAAACTAATGCTTTGGTTAATATGCCTATCTGTAAAAAATGCCATTTGAAGCTTTTTCTGAAGAAGGGAGGAGCTTTTATTTCAACTGCATTACTTAAAAAAATGATTCTGAGGTATTAACTTAGCTCAGGTAAAATGACTAGTTCACCATGTTACAAACGGTTCAAGCATTTTTTGTTGAATGATGTGTGTGATATGGCCATCCATAATCCAAATGAAAAAATGTTTTAGAATGTTTAGAAATGTTCAGATGCTTGGAAAACATGTTTAGATGTTCTCTTCAAATTCAATCATGAACAAATTAGGTTTGAGAATTGAGAAACAGACTTTCCTGGATAGATAAGGTACTGTAGCTTGGCAATTGTGTTTTCTAGTTTTAATACTGTACTTTTGAAATATTTAATGAATGTTGTTGTATCCAGGCTGTTCTTAAGAAAAATCTTCAATGGTACAGTACATCCTTCAAAGTATTTTGGCCCATCTGTATAGCTTAATTGAAACTATTCAAAATTGAACCTTACAATACACAAAGCTCAACATATTGCCAATTGTGATGATATCTGTAAAAATAAACTTTAACAGTATTCTTCCCATCTTTGGCCTCTATAACCACCACATATCAATAATAGTTAATGTGATAATTTAATTCATCAACTCTTGGAACAGCAGAGGGTTCCTGGCCATCCTGGGGCAAGCACATTTCAGTTTGAACAAAATCACTGAAATGCTGCAAGGTTGAGAAGACCTAAGTTAAGATACTCAAGAATAATCTGGGAGGATAATATTTTTATGCCTGAAGCAATTCCCAATGTTTCACAAATTTTCACAAAACTTTCTGCAGGCTTACAAAAATATATTGGGCTTTTTCCTGACTTAGGCCTTGGTTCAAAAATCCAGTCGTTTATCTTCATTTCTCTTGGGCAAAACAATTTCCAAAAATATCCCAACTTTGCTGCACAAGGGTTATCATCATCCAATGAACTTTTTTCATTCTTCTGAAAATGGCATATGTATGGCTTTAATTGTATACTTTTCATCAAAGAAATCAGCATCTTCTCTAGAAATATGTATAAGATTAATATTTTGTTTTTGGCTACAATGGCTGAGATGGCACTTCAAAATTGCAAACCTTCCATGAAAAGATTATACCTGCCTTGAAAAGACAGAAAGCTTAAATTGTATAGACATGTGGACAAATGATGGACAGCTACAGAGGAATGCAGTTTAATGTATTCACCTTGAACTCTGAAATGGTTTCCCCTGCTTCAGGAAAACTCAATTTTGAATCCTGAGAAGTTCAAGCTGATGAAGGGGTGCAATATTGTTTTTCTTCAAAAGTACAGAATGTACTTTGAAAAAAAAAGACAACTGCAGCAATTATAATCAAGAAATTAAAGCCATTCGCAGCATTCGTATTTTTTTTGTTAAATAAAACACAGTACAGTATTGGGCGACGTTTTACATACGAGGTAGTTTATATACATCTGCTGCCCCAGATATACGGACTTCCACGCTTTGACATTTTCCCTTCTCCCGGGCTCGGTCCCCGAAGGACGCTTGTTGTTTCATCCCCCCCTCTTCCCTCCATGCGACGATGCTCGAACATTCTTCCTGAAGAATCGGGCAAAAACCCCGATGGCTTCTTTTTCATTCCTTGTGCAAAATACTTCTGGTGACACTTTTTCCTTTCGCGGGGTTTCAGTCCTGCGCGCGCCGCAGACATGAGCTGTATGTGTCAGGTGTGAAAGTTATGGTTGAATCCATCTTCCGCGTAAAACCAAGGTTAAGAAAGCCTTGAAATTTTTCTTCTCTGTGGCACGTGGTGAACAGCTGTTCGAGATTTAACGTGCTTTTTTTTGTGTGGGTGAAGTGAGGCAGCGGGGCTTGATGGCAATTTCCGTAAATCCAGTACTGTACTGTGCTGAAGTACTGATGATGATGGATGACAATGGAGTAATCACCATCGAATAAAATTTGAAGAGACTTCGAAGCGCTTTGATCGACTGAGGGAATTTCTGAGGATTGGAATAAGGCCAGATTTATGCAGGTTATAATAAATTCAAATTATTTTCTGACAGGAATTTTTGAGCTCATTTTCCTTCCATATCATACATGCAGGAAGTTTCAAAACTTTTTTTTTTCATTGCAGAGCATCAAAATATAACTTTGGATTTGCCATGGATCAGGTGTTCTAAATACAACTTAGCCCCAATTTAACAGCGCAAGGGAAATGGAAATTTTGGCAAAGGAAGGTAGTTAGAGCCAACACGTTTTGAGTTACATGTTTATACTTTATTTCTTTTTCTCTTCGTATACATGCAGCATTAGACTAGAAACTTCAGACTGCTGCGTGACCATGCAGTACTGTATTCTAAAATCCGATTTTATAATACCGGCTGGAGTTCTTTTTAGCATTTTTATACTGTATAATAACAGTAAACTGCGATCATTATCTGCTGCAAATTGAGGCAGATCTTTGATTGCCTGTGTGATCCATCAAGTGTCAAGATACTGTACCTTCTTTTGTGGTGTGTTGAGTACCGCGATTTCACTTTCGTCCAGAACCGGGAATAAAATAGTGATAAACGTGGGATTTGCGATTATTAATTTTTCTCACGGTAGGGTTCATTTTCTGCTCGCTTTCGACATCATCAGATAGAGATTATTGCTTGCCCTTTTCCGTCCGCCAATTCAACCATGATGTCGAAATTCTGCAGCAGTGACACTCAGATTTGCCTGGTTTTAAACGATTGCGCATTTTCAAGATTTTGTCAAAATTGTATGCACGATACCGGTAATGTCCATTCGTCTCTTTATGTCCTTCCGAACGATTTGCTACTTTTGAAGAACCATGTTCGAATTGTTGGAGAGTTTGATTTTAGTTGAACGTCTTTGAAAGTAACTTTAAGGGACCCATAAAACAGTTTATGTTGAGGAGGTTTCAAGTCTAGGAAACAAGCAATTTCATGCAGGATAAAACAATAAAAATGGCAGGGCATTTTAATTGGTGAAATTCTGGGTCTTGATTGATTCCTATAAATGAGTTGAAAGGATGCTGAACTTGGAAGTAGAGGTTAATTTGCCCGAACAGTCCTTCACTTCATTTTAGAACACATCAAGTTCCATCTTGATTACTTTTCTTTTTTTGTGTCAATAGAATATTGCAATGGCCAAAAGGGCTCTGGAAAACTCGAGTCATGAAGGTTTGAGGAGGAAAGCCTTTGAGTTAGAGAGGTTTTTAATGCATGTTTTCAAAAATTTGACATGTGGAGGTGTTTGACTTGAAGTGAGGCTCAGGTCATCCAGCTTTGACTTTATTTTCGATTTCGAAGAAGTTTTCATCCATGCTGGATATCTGCAAGAGTATTTGATTATTCAGGGTGATTTACATGAAAATGTGAGAGGAAAATGTGATCAAATATGCCTGTTTCATGCATTTGAATGTCTTTGTACATAATGGAACATATTCCTATTAGCTTTGACTACTTGTGCAGTTGTGTTACGGCACTCATTAGCCGGGATTATTGACTTTCTGTTCAATTTAGATCGATCGGAACAACAAAAATCTTGATTAACCTTCGATGAAGAACTGTAGTCGTGCAAAATGAAAATGGATGCGATTTTCTGTACTCTGTTTATCAAAGTTCTTGAAGCTTATCTGTGGAAAGTTGCACTTGAGATTCGGGACGTGACTCTCACACATTTTCAAGTGCTTCAGAAAAGATTCGTTCCATCTGTTCTACTTTAAAATTTTGAGCCGACCCGTGGCTCTTTAAACATAATCGGAAATTTATGCTCGAACTTGTGAAATTAGCAAAATAAAATTTCGTAACAAGGGAATACATTTTTGGTACAAGAAATATGCATGTATTTTCTAAGAATTTAATCTTCTTCCAATAATTTTATAATCTTTATTAAATTCTTCTTCCATCAGCTTTTCAGTTCGTGAAAACTGAAAATTTACCACACTGCTTCAATGCAATTATGTTCTATTTTGATCAAAAAAATGAAACATGTTACAAAATCTGATATCAACAGCTTTTGAATGTTTCAAACATTGTCTATTTTCTTCCTAAATGTGCTCATGAGCATTGAAAAAACCCACATTGGCTGGAGATTATGCCCAGCAACACAGAAATGACCAATCTTTCCTGAAATTCGCGAATAAGCGCAACAAATCTACCGTTCTTTTCGCAAAAATGTTTGCCCTAGTTATACCGAAAAATACGTTATAAAAAACTCAAATAACATTTTAGATGTTGGGCGGAAACCTAAAAAATGAATTCGTCGTACTCAATTATATTCGTCTGTATGAAGATCCGTTCCAACGAAATTCTACTGTAATTGTTCTAAAAAAAATCTTTTTTTCGGAAAAAACACAAAAATGCAGAAATTTAGTTTTAAATCGTGCATGAGTGTACTGTATACTAAATATGAAATGTGGAAGCAGCTTTTTTTCAAAAATGATAATCAATTTAAAAGTGTGATCAGCAGGTCAACGATATATTTCTACGCAAACTTTCGTATGCTCGTCACATGCAACAAAACGCCCCACACAGAATTCTGAAAACCGCGGAAATCAACTTGGAAATGAGGAAATAAAAAAGTACTTCCCTCGAAGAATAAAACTCATTTCGTCTGTTAACACACCTCAGTTCCTATGAACTACTCATTTGCATCATGCGCTGCTTACTGATGTCAACATGGGCGACGGTAATTAGACTTTATTGTCCTGGACGAAACGGTTGTCGCTGAAGTTGATTTACCTCGAGGTTTCGAACCACCAGTACTTTACTGATGTGAGGTTAAAAAAGAAAATGCATTAGCTCAACAGAGAGAGAAATATTAACTTCAGCGAATGGAATCAACAAAAAATGAACAAATAAATGAGACAAAAGTCACCGGGCCAAGAGGAAAAATAAATAATGCACGAATTTAAATACTGTAGCAGTAGCTCATTGCTCCTTTTCATTTTGTCGCTGCCATGATTGAAAAAATACCAGCTCTGAAAAATTTGTCGTTGCCCGCCAAAAAAAGGCTTGGATGAAAATTGTATGTTCCAGCATGATGCACACCGAATTTCTTCTTCACAATTTTGAAAAAAGTGCGTGCGTGATAATGATGTAAATAAGATTATTAATTGTGTAATTGATAGTCCATCGCGAAAAAAGTACGTTAAAATTGCGCAGGTTGGTAATGTATGCTGGAATGCAATAGCCTGGAAAATTGTCAAAGAGATGTATTATTTTAGTAATGATTACCATGTAAGAGTGTAATTAATGCCTGGAGTACTGCAATGGGTATGAACTTGAGAGAAAAAAACAGCAAAGCAATAAGGAAAACATTAAATTTCACTTTTTTATGACAACAAGAGCAGTGTACTGTATTTACACTTCACCTCTTTCCATCCACATTATGCCGAGTCACTTGGCACTGGGAGGAAAAAATAATAAAAAATAACTTAATGTGCTTTGAAAGGAAGGGAAAGACTAATTAGGCAAATGCAACCCTTGCCTCAAATTTCAGCAGATCTCCTGTCAACTCATTCAAGAAGCAATTGAAGGCCCAGAATATCACCAGTTACAACTTCCAGTAACTCTCCAAACTTTCCAACAACCAAAATGCTTGTTTCCCCAAGTCAACCCACTCCCAAACTTGAAAGCTTTCCAAGTTGAAACCTTCCAAGTCAATTTTTTTTTCTGGTCCCACTTGAAATTTGACTTGGAGAGGTTCAACTTTAGTAGGTGAACTCTCTTCAAAACAAAATTCAAGGAGATCAAGAAAAAAATGAAGAGCATTTGCTTGTGAAGAACCTCTGTATAGTCCATACAGCAGGTGGTACCCTGCTATTCAACCCTAATCAGTTGCCAGACTAGGGTTGGATTGTAAAGCAGTCAAATTTCAAAGACACTATTTAAAATTAAGAAACAACAGCAAAAAACACTATAGAAAAGTGGCTGAAGGAGGTTGTATTGCAAGGCAAAGGTTAAAGGAAATTTGACCATTGAATTGCAAGGTACCCCATGTAATAGTGGTAGAGATGCCTACAGGACCAATAAAAAATGTGTTCAACAGCAAAAATAATCATAGAGGGAGTCAACCTGTATTACCTTCATTCATTCATCAAGAAACAAACTTTATTTTCTGCTTTTCAGCATTCACAAGGTTCAAACAATATTCCCACATCCAAACTCCTTGCCCTCCTCACCCATATTCTTCCAAAAATATTCCATCACATCAGAATGAAAATAGAGAAATAAGCTGTTTATTGGTATTAATTGAAAAGAAAATAATCACAAAATGTGCAACTGATGTAAATGCATACACTTTGTTCTCCTTGCCAGAGTATCACCAGAGCACCTTCCCTTCTTATGCCCAGCATTCCATACTGATAGAAATGAGCTTAAGAAAGATTTACGAGTACTAGAATTCAATGAAGAGACCATTTCTGAAATCACAGAGAATCAAGATAAACTGATGGCCTTATATGATTTCTCATCAAAGATTCTCTCTAAATTGTTCATTGAACTACAACTCATACAGAAAAAAGATTCTCTCTAAATTGTTCATTGAACTACAACTCATGCAGAAACAGGCTGAAGACCTTGTGCTTTAAATAAACTTGTAATGCTGCTTTGTCTTCAATATTGGGGATGGGTGGGTGTGTGCAACATGGGTGTAGGATGTCCAGTTTTATTTTGTGGAGTGTGTTCTCTTTTGTTTTTGTCACTGGTTTGTGCTTTGTTTCATGCTTTGAAGTGATTGAATGCCTTTGGGCGAGTTGTGTTGGGTGGGGAGGGGGTTTGGATGCGGGAGTCTTGGTTGTGCCTTGTGAACACTGAAAAGCGGCAAACAAAGTTTTCTGTTCTTTCATTCATTCTCCTTGCCAGATTTAAATAAAAGGAAATATCAGTAAAAAAAACATCATAATGCATTTGCCAAACAAAAATTAAAGCACAAGGTGTTCAGTCAGCTCCCCAGATAAGTTTCAACTTCATGCATGGTGGGGGGATCATTGTCTATCCCAACTGGCACACAAGTCTCCCCAACAACTGTGCCAGCACAATCGCAGGGCGTCGACATCGAAACAATAGAATTGGGTCACTTCTACGATGTCCCCCCCCCCTCTCTCGCGCACACAAACACAAAAAAAGTCAAGTTATTGGTAAGAAATAAATTGCACAACGGAACTCTAGCTGTGGCCCGCTTGCTACACTGTACACTCTGACATGCTGCTCATGCGCATTCAGGAAGGAATAACACTGTGTGTGAGTTCGGAAGGCAGGTTGACAAAGAGGAAGGCGAAATGGTGAAAGAAGTTTGTGAATTCTCTTATTTATGTACCTCTTAATGCAATGCTCTTTCGTGTCGGATTGCTTCCTGAAATTCGCCAACGAACGTCGCGAATTTCCTGTTCGCATGTTTTTCTCCGTGTGTTAAACCCGTGTGTGCTTATAGCGCCCCTTTTTTTCGAAAATTGAATTTTGTGGATGAAATGCAGGAAAAAATAAGTGAGCGAGTTTAACATGAAAGCTATTCTCTCGTTCGGAAAAATATAACGACTCATTGAAGAAATATAAATAGTCTTCATGCTTGCTGCTTTTCAAACCCAGGGAATTAATTACTGTTTTTGGACTGTTCTGTGATATCAATTGAAAGTACTGTATTTTGTTAGCTTTATTAATTTTTAAATGTTGTATGTGTTTTGGTACTATATATTAAGGCCTTTTTCAATTTCTCTTTTTTTCAATATGATTTTGTGTGATGCATGCTTCCATATTTTCTGAAAAAGATCCCCTTTTTGATTTGTCAGCAAGCTGAATAAATGAGTCGGAACGACTAATGATTCAATCGTGATCCCATCCGCGTCAAATTTTTCTTATACAGTACAATATAAATTTACATTCCTTTCAAGCTCAAGCTTTTTTTTTTCTTCGAAAAAAGGTAGATTAGCGAGTTTTTCCTTTTTCAAGCTTTCAAGCATTCTCCGTCATTTGCTTGTCGTGAAGTGATGATGTCGTCTTTGCTCGATATATACATTGTGTGAAGAATGTTTAAAACTATTCGAAGAGAGTTGGGCTCAATAAAAAATTTCAGAAATCTAAATAAAAATTAAGGAAGATGCCACTGGGAAAAAGTTAAAAATCTCTGAACAAGTTGGTGATGATTGGTTAGTTTTACAAATGTTGACTTAGGGACAGGTCCTCGAGAAAAAAAAGTATTCCATGATGACTCATAAATCAATCGTCTCACCAGTGGATTTCTTTATTGATTCTCAGCTCAATTCGAACCCTACGTATGGCAAGTTTAGACTTTTTGAATAAGATGGGGAGCAGCAATGAAAATGCATTTACTGTCTCCAAGGAATGTTTCCTCGTGGCTTTCATAATACATTATCGCTTTTCTAGCTGTTACAGATCTGGACCTTGAAAAGCTTCGTTATAAACGAAAATTCGTTAAAACAAAATTAAAATAATATTTGGGCTATTGGGCAGGTGAAAAAAAAGCCAAAGTCGTTGTAATAAGCATTATAATTTGGTTAAACCAGATTTTACTCTACTTGAATAATCGGCCATTTAGCTATTTTACGAACGGAACTTTATTGTATGAGAAAGAAATTGGCAGGAAAGGTTTAATTTGACAAGCGTGAAGTTCAGAATTCTCAGAGATCAGGACTCAAATTTCATTCAATTAATGCAGTTAAACCCCTGATCATATGTTATATTTAACTCCCTTTTAGGGCTTTCATGGCATGTAATTAATAACTATTTTTCGTCCTGTTTTCCCTCTTTGTCAAAAATTGTTAACCTTTTTGTCAAAAATTGTTAACCTTTTTGTCAAAAATTGTTAACCTTTTTGTCAAAAAGTGTTAACCTTTTTGTCAAAATAATTTTATTCTAATATATTTTTAATTTTTTTTAGCAACATTTTAAAATTAATACTGGCATTAAATTCCTGAGAGCATGTTGCAGTTGAACCTGCCAATGGTTGTGCAGCACAATTTTGGCAATTCATTGGGAGGGGGGGGGGGCAGGTTTATACAGTATTTTATATAATCTTTTAGTGTACTTTTGAAATTTCGCCGCTCGCTTTCCTCTTCAAACGAGTTTTCAGAGCGAATTAAAATGCTTTCAGATCTGTGCTTCGAGTAGCAAAAAGTCACCGGCCAACGTTTCGTTCCTCCACGCTTGGCACCGGCTTTCAGTCCTTCCAGCTAATTATCTCGGCTATACATTTTGCGCTCTCGTGTTAGTCGTGCTTTACAAATTGGTTTTATCGTACAGTACTGTACTCTCAAACGCGATTGTTGAGTTCGCAACGGGAAGCAGTGCGGAAGCGAATCTGGCTGCAGGCACCATATGCACGATATCGGCGTGGAAAAAGTTTGGAGGCCGGAAATGAAATCACCTGATTCAGCGCGGCGAGTTTTTTCGTGAAATTCTTTTTCCTTTTTCTTTTTTTTTGGTTCTTGCTTTCAGGCTAAATAAAAACTAAAACAGTCTGGTGTTTGAGCGCATGAAAAGCTGTGCCAGTGCGTGACTGACACGCCCGTGTTGTGGCCGAACTCAGCAGTTTTCTCTATATACTGTACAGTACAACACATGCCCGTGTTCCCTTTATTTTGCTGATGCTGTGACAGGTTGTGTGACTGGACTCGCTTGCATGAAAGTGGCCACTCTTGCGTTGAAAATTCATTTAAAATTTTGCGAGCATAATTAATTTTAAAGAAATATCGTAAATACGACGATTTGCGAGATACAGTATATAAATTTTTGTTGTTGCGTTTGATCGAATGATCATGCGATCTATTCAATTCAATCCGTGCGTCGCATCATATTGTGTTCGTTATATCGAAACAAGTGAATTATGACGCAGTTGACTTGTTTTGATGGATTCATCATCACGTTTTTTTGATTATGTTTCGTGTAATAACGTCGGAAATGAATCAACCGTAAACGACAATAAAAGGATATTGTCGAATTTCCTGAATTTCAGGAAATGATTATTTTTTTCACGCATTGTAGTTTGCTTTAATGTTTCGATCCCGAGAGAATTTATTCATCCAGAAGCAGAGGATTTTATGAGGGAGACAGTTTTTTTTCAAGTTTGTACTTCATATACAGAACAAATTAAATGCATACTTTTTTTGGAGTTGAAGAGGACCTAAAGCTCTGCTTCACAAACTATGTGTTCAATTGATGTTATCCTGGAATGGATCAAGTTTGTGTAAAATTAAAGAAAAAAAATCCACTTGAATTTGCCAATGGATCTTGTCAAGTGAAGCCTTGGTAAGTCAAGAATCGCCCTAATTCGAATTCATAGCAAATCCATGGATGATCTTCTTGATATCAACGCATTTTAAACCTATTTGTCAAAATACTTTGAATCTCTTTTTGTAAAATTTTCTAGCAGCATTTTAAAATTAATACTGGCATTAAATTCCTGAGAACATTGTACAGTTGAACCTGCCAATGTTTTGTGCAGCACAACTTTGACAGTTCATTGGGGGTGATAGTTTATTGGGGTAGCACTAATGGGCAGGTCCAAATGCCAACCTTCTTTGCACAAAGGAAACCAAAGTGCATTAAGGTTTCCTCATCCATTTAGCATAAGGCCAGTTTATTACAGATGCAATTTTGGCAGGAACCAAGGGTGGTGGTTCATAAGGGGGTGGTTGAATAGGATGTGACTTTATAATTTACAATGAATTATGGATTATGGTTTACAGGAACTTCAACCCAGAATTGAGTACACACACAATTTGTCCCAACAAAGTGTGACTAAGTGATACTGAATGGATGCTACTGTTTCTGAAGATGCCTGCTGTAATAAAATGAATGAAAAAAGCAGATGAATGAAGGGAATTTTTGGTACTTTCCTGTTATCTCAGTACCTAATTCCTAGACCACACTACCATCCAGACAAATCTTTAGGACAAGTTCATAATCATGATGACCTACCAGAAACTGTGAATTTTATTTTTCTGAAGTTCATAATCACAACTACCTACCAGAAACTGTGAATTTTATTTTTCCGCATTCTGCTGAAACTGATTTTGGGAAGCGGTTAGGTAAAGTTAGGTTAGGTCAGGTTATGTTAGCTACAAATATCTTTTAATTGACATAACCTGACCTAACCTAACTTTACCTAACTGCCTCTCAAAATCAGTTTCTGCTTTCTTTGGGTTTCTGGCCAAAATCAGTTTCAGCAGAATGCTGAATTCTCAGACTCTCTTGAGAATAAAACAGAACAGGTAACTGATCACAGCGATTTAATACCCAAGATAGCAAACACCAACAATATATGCAGAGAGATCTGCACGATTCGGAAGTCAGGCACTGAGTGACGGCTGGGGCTGAGCAAGACCCCTTACTCAACCGTAACGTAAGATGGCCGCCGGAAGCGCGCAGGCTTGGCTGGCCAAGGCCCTGTGATTGGCCTAGTTTAAAAAGGTAAAAACACATTGAAGATGCAAAGCACGTTGCGCGGGACACAATGGCCGGCGGCGGCCATTAGAATGCAAACAAATAAAATTCACAGTTTCTGGTAGGTAGTCATGATTATGAACTTTGGAATGAAATTGTTTCAGCAGTACCAGTATGAAATTGTACTGAACTGCCTCCCAAAATCAGATTGTACTTTGTGCGCCAAACTCAAGTTATATAAAATAAAGCACAGAAAGTAGGTACTGAGATAACAGGAAAGTACCAAATTTTTTGGGCCATGAGAGTGATAAAGCAAATCCAAAATGTTTAAACTTGCACCAAGTGGCAGTTTCTAAATTTCTGAGTCTTTGGGAGACCAAATTTTCCAAAAATATCCTGTCTCTGTCATCTAAGGGTTAAACTAAGATGGCTGCTAATTTGGAGGTTCAGACTCCTTTGACCAGAATAATCTCCCTTCATTTCTTTGTTGTGTCTTCCTCAAACATTTTTTTATTGATCCATTGATTTTCTTTCATCCGCTTCTTGCTTTAAATACTGTTGTGAAATAAGCGTATTTATTCAAAGAACAAGCGCACCTTTTTCCAAGAAAGAGGGGAAAAAGGGGATTTGCATAATAGTTGAGGACAAATTTTCAAAAAACTTTTTAAATTTATGACATTTGTTCCCTTCTGCACTACTGTACACGTATAACATTTTTTCAAAGTTCTCTACTTAAATAGTTCTATAATTGGCGTGAGACAATAACTTCATCATTGTACTCAACTTGTAAATGGGCTTGTACACAGGTGGAAACTTTGAGCTTTAAAAACAAACTGATGTGTGTGCCTTACTTGAGGTGGTGTGGTACTTGAGTAAATACAGTATTAAACTTGGGGAAAATGTGCAGTATCATCTGACAAATGCGCATTGAGGTACAATACCACCATTTGATTCCTTGATGTACCATGTTGGTGAATGAATGAATGAATAGAAAGCTTCATTTTCCACTATCAGCATTCACAAGGTTCAATCAACATTCCCACATCCAAACCCCCTCCTGACCCAACCCAAATCCATTGAAAGACATTCAATCACTTCAGAATGGGAAACAGATACATAAGCTGTATATGGATACCAAAATAAAAGAAGATAAATTTCATGATGTACAATTGCACAACTGATGTGTATGTGTACACCCCTTCTTTCAATTTAGTTGAATGAAGAATTGAGAGAGAATCTCTGATGAGAAATTGTATAAGGCCAACAGTTTATTTTGATTTTTTATGATTTTTAAAATGGTCTCTTCATTGAATTCTAATACTTTTAAATCTTTCTTAAGCTCATTTCTAGCAGTATGAAATGCTGGGCATAAGAAGGGAAGGTGCTCTGGCAATGCAACAACAAATGTATGTATGCTGCAGGAATTACACCATTTTACCTTTGAAAATTGGATGAATTTTCAACTATTTTTTTTTACCTTGGTTGAAAAGCACTCATCTTGTCTTCTTGTTCCCATGCCTCTCAGAACAGGCATGATTGAACTTTTGCCCGCGTGTCTGTGTCGCGTGTTTCCTCTCATCGCCTGTTTATGATATTCCACGCGCATATTTCGTGGAACGTGCCAACCCCTCAAGTCCCAATAACAGAGCATTCCTAATCAATCGATTCTCTGATGCTTTGATATAACAATCACTAAATCCTTTCCCACAGGTCGAAAGAACCCATCCATCCATCCATCCCTCCCTTCCTTCCTCCTCCTCCTCCTCGGGTGGTGATCATGCGACCGATCGTACTCGTCAGTGCGAAGGCGACTCGCGCGGATGACGGCGGTGGCGGCGGCAAGAAGAGTAGCAGCAGCAGCAACAACAGTAGCGGCGGTGACGACGACGCGGGTGCTTCAGACTCTGCGGACGAGTCTGTCTTGCCGCAAGAGGATCCCCGGTGCCACGAGGGATCCTCGTCGGTGTCGTGTGGGGACTCGTTGTTGTGTGCAGGGCTGCGCGAACAGGGTGAGCGCGCCATGTTGTTGCTGCGCAGGATCCGCGCCTGGTTCCTGCGGCTCCTGGTGGCGCAGCGGCAAAGACGGGCGCAGAAGCGATGGGACCGGAGACAGGAAAAGTGGCGGCAAGATGTCGCGCAAATCGCGGAAGACGATGAGCGGGAGTATAAGCTCATGGAGGAACGACAGAGGGCGTGCGAGGACCTAGAAGAAGAGGTGGGGGAATTTATCATAGCTTTTTGTTTTGTTTTATGTTTTAGACATTGCCTATTGCAAATATTGGATGGTACATTATACTACAGTGAGACCCCAAGATGTGGACGTAATTAAGAGTGTCCCTAAGTTGAAATGTCCCTAAGTCAAGTCTCATTTTCCCTTAGACTTACATTATATAATTTTCAATTGGTGTTTTATGCACAAAATACTCACCATAATTCCATGAAAACAAAAATTGTTTTCCAATTTAAACTGATTCCGATCAATATATTTCAACACAATACGGGCATTTGGGGAACTGAATACTGATACCTCTGTACAGTACGTAGAAATGTTGGCATTCTCTTTAAAAATAATATTCAAGTGAAAAAGAGAGAAGGAAGTCCCTCTCTGCTGGTGGTTAATTTTTTTTAATTAGCTAAATGAATGGTAAAATGGTGAGAGAAATGCCCAAGAATCTTTCTTACATCAATTTTAAAGTTGGAAATATCAATTTCTTTTAATTTGGCCTGAAATTTATTTGCAATTTTATAACAAAATGTCCTTATGTTGAGTCAGTGTCCTTGTGTTGGGCCTTTTTTATTAATTTTTTATGATAAAATAAGTGTCCCCATGTCAAATTGTCTGCA
Organism: Notodromas monacha; assembly: GCA_905338405.1. Taxonomy (NCBI): domain Eukaryota; kingdom Metazoa; phylum Arthropoda; class Ostracoda; order Podocopida; family Cyprididae; genus Notodromas; species Notodromas monacha. Next base: position 28,963 of record CAJPEX010002017.1, read on the forward strand.
GGTTGAGGTGTCCTCACGTGGGGATCTCACTGTATTTTCAAGCATGATTTTAAAACCCTCCATTTCAACCCTTCTGAGAATTATTGTACAGCATACCACATTTGACATAAGTGGGTGTATACCATATACAGTGCAGTAGTTGGTTCAGCGCAGGGACTTCTTTTGCCATCAATGTTTCAGTATACAGCACATGAGCAGAGTATTTGAAGCTGAATCCCTGAACTTGTTTTGATAATTCTTCAGCACATTATTTTCATCCTAGAATTTCCCTGTTTCATTCCAATTTCATCTCAAGGCCACCTTTAACTGGGATCAACTTATTTTAAAGGAAATGCTTGTTCTGCCTGGAAATTAGTGTGATCCAGTTTTAAATGCCTCAAGGGGGGCAGATAAAAAACACTCTCTACCAGTGTGTTAAATTCTGAAGGCCGAACCCTTTTTTTTTTTTTGCTCGCCGGCTTTCACATGATTTTTTCCCCCGAACAAATAGAAAATAATTCAGTGGACTCATGGTAAACCAACCATGAAGTTGGCAGACATTTTTGTGCAAAGTTTGGTTAGCCCGAAATCTCAGAAATTTGGTCGCCAACTGCAACTGAGAAAAGAATTAATGTTTTTATTGAAATTGTGCTCCGTGACATGAGAGTGATCAAATATGATGAAAAAATTTTTCATCTCAAAAGGAAATTCATCCCAGGAAAACCTTTTCGAGTCCCCAGACGCATCCCGGACGGGTCCATTTGAACCTTGTTTGTATGCGAGTACATAGAAATGTTGGCATTCTCTGTAAGAATAATATTCAAGTGAAAAAGAGAGAAGGAAGTCCCTCTCTGCTGGAGGTTAATTTTTTTAAATTAGCTAAATGAATGGTAAATTGGTGAGAGAAATGCCCAAGAATCTTTCTTACATAAATTTTAAAGTTGGAAATATCAATTTCTTTTAACCCTTGTGCGGCAAAGTCGGACTATTTTTGCAAAATTTTGTGGCACCTCAGAGAGGTTAGGAAAAAAATGATCACAGGTGGTCAAGGGCAAAGTCGGAAAAAATCCCAATGCTTTTTTCTCTGAACACAGAAAAATTTTGCCGGCAAAAAAAAATTATCAGATAGGCTACCGGCTTTTTTTGGATTAATCCCCACTTTGCCTCAGCCCACCTGGAAGGGTTTTGGTGACCTTCTTAAAAGTGAAAGTGCGGGAGGATACAAAAATAATCTGACTCCATCCTGCTATGGGAAAGAACCCTCTGCCGTCCAAGGGTTAATTTGGCCTGACATTTATTTGCAATTTTATAAGAAAATGTCCTTATGTTGAGTCAGTGTCCTCATGTTGGGCCTTTTTCATCAATTTTTTATGATAAAATGAGTGTCCCCATGTCAAATTGTCTGAAGGTTGAGGTGTCCTCATGTTATTCAGTGCAGTAGTTGGTTCAGCGCAGGGACTTCTTTTGCCATCAATGTTTCAGTATACAGCACATGAGTAGAGTACTTGAAGCTGAATCCCTGAACTTGTTTTGATAGTTCTTCAGCACATTATTTCCATCCTAGAATTTGCCCTGTGTTTCATGCCAATTTCATCTCAAGGCCACCTTTAACTGGGATCAACTTATTTTATAGGAAATGCTTGTTCTGTCTGGAAATTAGTATGACCCAGTTTTAAATGCCTCAAGGTAGGGCAGATGAAAAAAATTTTACCAATGTGTTAAATTCTGAAGGCCACATCCTTTTTTTTGCTTGCCGGCTTTCACATGATTTTTTCCCCCAAACAGATAGGAAATGATTCAGTCGTGGACTCATGGTAAACCAACCATGAAGTTGGCAGACGTTTTTGTGCAATTGAATTTTGGTTTCTGACCAAAAATTCCCAAAGTTTGGTTAGCCCGAAATCTCAGAAATTTGGTTGCCAACTGCAACTGAGAAAAGAATTAATGTTTTTTATTGAAATTGTGCTCCGGATCAAATATGATGAACAAATTTTTCATATCAAAATAAAATTCATGACTGATTTTTTTTTCTGCTGCTGTGTCCATATCCTTGGAATGTGCTCCTGAATTACTCAGAAACACAGTTTCTTGCTTCAAATGAAGGGGGAATCGAATCAACAGTATATAAATTCCAGTTGTCTTAATTTCGAATGCAAGGAGGAACCGATTAATTTAATCTCAGCTGAGTGTGTGGCATACTTGAATTTGGTCAACAAGTTTCTTTAAGGATCCAATTCTGTTTTAAATAAAGAGTGGATTGTACCAAGGATAGACTAGGAACATGAATTTCCTGGGTTTGATCACAGTGCCATTTTTGCTCAGTCTGCTCCACAGAATCTGCCTACAAAAATATTCGCAGTTCAATATTAGCATTGGCGGTTGGAATGTCTGCGGATCATTGATTTACACTCGAGAATAAGATCTCCAGTCTATTAAGAAATCCTAACCATAACACGAGGGCTAAAAGGATCCCTGAAATGTTTATCATCTTATTCCTTTTATTCCTTCATCCTGACTCACGATATGCCAGAAATGCATTGTGATATAAAGGTGAACAATTTTGAAATTTTTAAACTGCCGTCTTCTTTCTCGAACATCTCATTTGGATGATGAAAAAGGTGATATCTAGTATGAAAGAAACATATTAGCGCAACTGCTGAACTGCAGATTTTCCAACTTCATCGGTTTTCGGATGTTGAGTCAGCTTTTTTATGGATGCGATTTTTGCGAAATAAATGTCTAGAGGAACCTTCAAGGTTTGCCATATTTCTATAATTATTTCTTGCTCCGAAAGCATGGGAACATTCGGTCCTTGTGGCTTTTATTGTGAGGTACAGACTAAGTACTTCCTTATTGCTTCCATGACCCTACTTTTTTATGCAGAATTTCTTCACATATTTCTCCTTGGGAATGACGGAAAATCCTCTGTGAAGTACACGCAGAATCATAATGGGTCTGTTCGAAGTTGCCGATTTTACCTACTTTTGACTGGATCAAATAAAAAATCCAATCAATCCGATTTCACCTAATTTTGACCACTTAGATCACACCTTGAAAATTGTCATTGATGTTTGAAATTAGGATGACAGAGTGAAAATATGGGAGGCCATGTGATACGGGATAATTCTTGAGTTGGTTATCACAGGGTTGTTTCTGCAAAAAAAATTAAATGAAATCTCACGGAAATTTCAAACACAAGCCCGTCATCGTCATTTTGAATGAGTTTAAAGCCAATCCTTGTAAAGTGAGGCGGAGAAAGATGCTTTTATCTAGTTGGAACGAGAAAACTTGCCAAAGGATGTGTTTACCTTGCTTAATTTCCTCTTTCACGTACAAAGTTATGCCTGAAGTTCTAGTTACCGGTGTCTGATAAAAGTGTTGAAGAATTTTACCTTTCTCCACTTCCTATATACTCATCAAACAAAAATTTGAACCCTTTTTTAAATTCATTGTCCTCTTCGTTCCCATTTAAGGTGAAAGCCTCAAAGACTATATCAATTACTGTATAAGGGCATAAGTTAAGCAAATAGTGTCGCTTAATTGACCAAGTAATTCACAGCATTCAGAAAAGCTGCAGAAAATGTTAATGACCGATTCGACTTGGCATTATGTTAAAATTGTCCAGCTTTGTTTGTATCATTTATTTTCTGCATTTCTTGAGCAAGATTCGCAATTTTTTACTTTTCAACTATCAAAAATTTCACAGATCAAATGACTGTGTTGCATGTCTGTTATTTTTTATATAGCTGTTTTTTTTCTCTCATGCCCTCCTACATTCTTCTGGCTTATACAGTAGAACCTTTGTAAGTCATCTTCTAGGGACCAGGAAAAAAATTCAACTGGGAGGTTTTGACTTTTGGAGGTTTTCAGTTGAGGAAACAAACACTTTTGTTGTGAGGAGAAGTGAAAAAAGTGTAGGAAATTGTTGAGGATATTCTAGGCCTAAACTTGCTCCTTAATGAGTTTACACCTTGCTGAACTTGGAGGCAGGGGTTCATTGGCTATATTTGTCTTTCACTTCCTTTCAAGATGCATCAAATTATTTGTTTTAATCATTTTCTCTTTCATATTTCAAGGAAATAATAGCCAGAAGGCCTCAGAAAATTCGACTTACAGACGTTTTAGAGAAAAAGACTTTTAGTTAGGGAGGTTCAAATTATTGGTACTGGGTCATCCGCCAGTTGGTCAAATCACGGTTGCGCACCTGCTGGTTGTCAAGCGCCAGTTGGTCCAACTGCCAGCCAGGGCAGTTCTTGGCCTTGCCAATCACCAGAACAATTGGGTGACAAGAATCATGCTGATTCTTTCTAGAATTTGGTGAGCAGAATGGTATCCTAGTACAGATTATTATTTTTTCTACAAAATTTCATCTTATACAAATTTAAATCATTTGAATGTTGCCAGTGAATGTTGACACAGTGTTTTTGATTTTATAAAGTTCTGTAGGATAATATGCTGTGGTGATATTCCAGGACCAATCACAGAACTTAGGTATTTTAAAATACCGCAGCGTGGATCTGGACTCCCGGATCCATGCTGCAAAGCTGTGATTGGCCGCGGTAATGATACCACGGCCAATCACAGTAAAAATACGCTGTGCTGTATTTTATAATACCGCAGCGCAGATCCGGACTCCTGGATCCGCTCTGCAAAGCTGCGATTGGCTGCAGTAATGATACTGCGGCCAATCACAGTGAAAATATGCTGTGCAGTACACAACCCTGGGGTATTATACCAGGGTTGTGTACTGCTGCTAAAATACCACGGGGTTGTGTACCACTGGTATTATACCAGCAGTACACAACTCTGCGGTATTTTAAAGGGGTTATGTACCACTGGTATAATACCAGCGGTACACCACCCCAAAAAATACCTGAAGGGGTTGCGTACCACTGGTATTAAACCAGCGTTACGGTACTAAACTACGAGGTATTTGAAATACCGTGGTTCTGAAAAGATTTGAAAAGATTTCACTGCGGACGCTCAACTACTAGTCATTTTCTCTTTCATACTTCAAGGAAGTAATAACCAGAAGGCCTCAGAAAATTCGACTTACAGAGGTTTTAGAGAAAAATACTTTGAGGCAGGGAGATTTTTAATGTATTGGTCCTAAGGGAATTCAGACAGGGACTTGAAAATTTTTTACTTAGGGAGCAATTTAACTTAGGGAGGTTCAACTTATCAAGGTTGACCTGTACCGTTTTTCTTTGGGAATATCGGCAGATAACTGATGGAATACTGTTACGCGAAATTTAAATTTTATTTTTGCAATAATCCAATTCTCAAAAAAGTTTTCTATGCATCTTAAAGTTGTTCAATGGGCATCAAAAATCCCGCGAAAATCCAGCCAATTGGGGGTTGGAGGACTTTAATACCTCTTACTCCGCGATATGATTTATTTAGCACGGTTAAAAACAGATTTAAATTTAAATAATTGCGAGAAAATCTCGCTTTTCTGCATAATCAGGGACTCAAAATTACTGTTTCAGGGTGTCGGCTTCATATCCTCTTATTACTCAACCGGGGTACCTTTGACCTGCGGTGATGAAATTATGGACGAAGATGCCCTCATCGCAGTGTACTTACTCAACGAAGAATTTCTGCGAGAACTGAGGGACGAATTCAACACTTTCCTCACATCTGAAGAAGACGATGACGACGAAGACGATAAAGCCAGTGACGAAGGTTTGTTCCCCGCCTTTTTTTTCATCCTTTTCCTCTCGGAAAGTTTTAAAAATCTCTCTCTTCCCGTGTTTTCGATGAGAAGATGATCACGAAACGGAAGATGAAGACTCGGAGAAGCAGATTAACAAAGATGTGGAGTACATCCGGCGGAAACTTTCAAGGATGAAAGAAGGTGATAATTTCTGTCTTTTACAATTACATTTTTTTTCGTTTGCGGGGGCGGGGACTTGCGTTGAATGTTGAAATTATTTCACGGAAATTATTTCAAATTCCATGCGACGAAAATTGTGAAGTGAAGGGCCATCGATTTTTCTCGGAAAATCGCTTTCTAAATTGGCTATGAATGTTTGATATTTGAAAAAAATTTCAAATCCTGCTGAAGAAATGCAGCGAATAAATGATACAGTCGAAGCTGGACAATGTTAACATAATTCCAATTCCAGTCAGACACCAACAGTTTCTGCAGCTTTTGTGAATGCTGTGAATTACTCAGTGAATTAGGCGACAATATTTGCTTAATGTATGCCCTCATAATTGATTTAGTCAAGATTTACGGTAGTTCTGATGTATTTTTCATTTAAAAGGCTTTTTTTAAACCAAAAATATAGAATTTGGTATTCGCAAAAAATACTGTAGTTGCTGAGTTTAAGACGTTATCACATAACATCCTTTTGAAATACGATATACATTAATAACACTTCCTCTTTGAATCGATCCGTAGATACAGCAATCATTTGTTTGATCTTTTTATAAGGAGTGTAAAAATTTAAAAAGGTGTGACATAGTGCACTTTTTCACATACTGGATTGGAGTTTTATAACTTGTTGAGACGCACTTATAATTAGAAACCGATCAAAAGAAAGCACCACGTTTGCATTTATTTATTTTTAGAAAATCGATTTCACTTGTTTCGTTTCAAGGTTCCAAGCGGAAACTTATCGAGTTCATTCAATTGTTTGAAGCCAAGAGGGGCAAGGTTGAAGACAAGTCATCGTGAGTTATTCGATTTTCTATGCTATACGAGTATACACTATGTACACTCGAGAACAATAGAATTGCATCGATCTCGTACTTTTCTTTCAGACTCATTTCTCTGGACGAACTGAGACATGAAGAAGATGCACGTCAAGACCAGCTGGAGCAAGAGCTGTGATATATGCTAAATACATCTTTTTAAAAGAAAGGGAAAAAAATTTCTGGATTCACAAGTGTATGCGAAAGAAATGTGCGAATGTCTGTGATTCGAAACTTTCAATTGGTCGAGCTTAAATTTAACTTTTAAACTTCAGACGAAAAGGCATAATGAACCCCGCGGAAATTTTCGGGCATATACGTATAAGCATATACGGACCAAGTGTGTGAAGTTGTAAAAATGATTTCCAATTCTGATTGAATGAGAGACGTGTATAAAGACGAGAAAAAGAGCGTATTTACTCAAATGTGAGACACACACTTCTCTGTTATTTTTTTTGAGGGAATATAAAGATAAATCAAGGCTCGTCATCTTCGAATCGATGGCCGATTAAATTTGCGTTAAAAAAATGCTAGTTTTTGACGCACGTGGTCCAATGCAAATAAATGTTTCATTCACTCACTCAATTAACTTACTTTGGTCACTAAATATATTATTCAAAGCATGACCCCATCTGTATGCTGTATTTGGAACTGACTGAAAATTGGAAGAAGTGGCTGTCAACTTTTTCTCTGATTAATATTTTCAATTCACGTGATAGTTTTCATATTTATGACATGGTTCGTTAATTCAACTCGAATTGAAATTAGTCTGCAGCTATTTTGAAGTTTTCATTGCAATGTAACGTTTTTGACGAGGACTTATGTCTTTTTGAATATTGGCACCCTTCTATGTTACCAATTCAAGACTTTTTGCATTTTTAGGCGAGAATTTCACTCAATTTTACGTTAGCCAGCAAAAAAAGCGAAGAAAGGTTAGTCTCAGAGTACGACTATATATGGGGCTTTTTTGTGAATAAACGAGGTAGGTTTCAATTTCGTGCAAATTTTAACATTCCTGAGATGGGTAAAAACTCAAGAATTATTTTTTTTTATCCAATTCTACGTTAGTATGTTCGCAAAATTTTTTTTCGGTGCACTGCACGATGAGAACAAGATCAAGATAGTTACAAATTTGAAATTTTCGTGCGTTTTTCAGATCATTTTTTTCGTCCCTAAATATAAAATTTAGAAAATTTTAAAAATATCGCTTGTATATACATCGGCATCAAGTGAAAAGCAGGAAAATTGCTTCGGATTGGTATTACTTGGAACAAAAGCCAGTGGTTTTAATTCTCCAGCGATCGATTAATTGCTTTCAAAAAAATGGCACTCACACGCAGCACGCGCCAAACGATCGAGGCGGAAATACGACCTCGTTTCGCTTAAATTAGCAACGAAATGTTGTGTGCTAAAATTACATTCACTCGCATCTTTAAAAAAAAACAACAGAACAAGACGGAGAACGGGAATATTGTCTCTTGGTTTCGGAATCACTCATCGCTTTTTGCAGCAGTCGTCGAGGATGATGACGCCGAGTTTGATCTCGGCTCCCTGTTTGGCCTTTTCCATCGACACGTTTTCATCAGTGTCACTTTCGCAGTATGACCCTAGTTCAAAAGTGCTCTCAGTGAGGAAGTATTCTTGGCCTTTGGACTTGACTACTTCGGCGAATGTTGCGTCATCCCGCTCTGACCAGGAGTAGATGGATTCGAAAAATTTGATGGCATCCGGGGAAGGCTGAGCAGAAAAAAAAATGTACAAAAATATTCGAGAAGAATTTCATAAGCGATTCCAAGTAGTCAAGCCGATATATATTGTGACTTTATTTGCGAGCCAAATGACAAGCTTTTCGAAAAAAATATTCGTCATCCAATTTTTAACGAGCATTTAAAAGAGAACTAAATTCCTTTTAGAAATTTGCTGCAGTCAAAAATGACGTTCATGTAAATTCGTGCGAAGGAGTTCCTTGAAAATCTTGTCACTCATACAAATTTTTTTTCCCGAAACAGAATATCTAAGGGAACTTTTCTCAATTATTTTAAACACTGAAATATATAGTGGCCTTGGGCACAAACTAAAATATAGGCTGTCTACAACAATATTCTCTGTGTAACGATTGTTTGATCATGAAAGGGTTCTCTCCTGATGTTATATATGGGTTCTCCAGAATTAAATTCTTTCTACAACGAATTTTTCTAGGTCCCTTGAATTTTGTTGCAGAGAGAGTCCATCTGTTGTTTGTTCGTCTGCTAATTTCAGAAAGCCTTCAGCAGGAAACTGAACTTATAAATTTTAGTTTTAACTCCAAGCACTAAATATACTGTAATTTCATACACAGCATTTCATTTGAGGGACGGATATTTCAAGTATTTATTACACTATAACCTCTTGATTATGCAAGTGGACTCAGTCTACAATAATCTTGTCTACAACAATTTCCTCTGAATAACGATTTTTTGGGGTCCCAGAAGGTTCTCTCTCTGGCCTTTTCAAAAAGACTTCTCTGATTAAATTCTCTCTACATATTTTTTGTGGTCTCTTAAATTTCGTTGTAAAGACGAGAGTGCTTCCAAAAGGCGAAGAACTTCAGAGAAGCCTCATATTTCATCAATTTTAGGTCCTCTCAAATTAATTGTTATTTTTTTTACATTCATGAAATTCATCAGGTTTATTCTCTACAACGGGACGTGGAACAAAACCAAGCATTTAAAAATAAAAACTAAAGAAATATTATAACCATAGATTCCATAATACATACTTTACATTGATTCCATTATGCAAAACATATATTAATGGACATTTTGTGTTTGTGAAAACACAGAAAAGGAGCAGCTCAGTTACAAGGTCTAGTCCCATAACGAGGTAGCCTAGCCTCGTTTGGCTCCAGAGTCGTGGTAGGGGCTGTGTATGGAAAGTATAGGACAAATTAATGTATTTTCGAGATTGAAAAAAACATGTTTTAGCATGCGAATACAGGAAGTATATTTTAATATTTGCCAAAATACCGTTGTCTACGCTTGCAGTTGTCTGCCGAAATAACGTAACAAGCCTGTTGACGCCAGTCCCACGTCGACAATTGTTTGTCGTGGTGCCACTCGGACTTGAACTCATAACCCGAGTCCATCATGCTGTGAATAATCAAATCGATGATTAATTGAAAATCACGCTGAATTTCGTCCGTGGAATGGGATTTCGTTCATACACACACGACGAACGAGTTTTTTTATTCTAATTTTGAACTCAATCGTTCTCCAAATTATCATATTGCTCCAAGCTTCTCAAAATCCTGATGAGCGCTTGTATGCGGCTTCCAAAAAATATTTCTTAATGGTTAAAAATTAGAATTAAATCTTGCACAGCTGACAATCAACGCTGATCTGGATTATGGAATTGTATAGTGACCTCTAGCGATAAAATTCAGAACAAAAATTGGACTTCGTGGCCAATAGTCAACAGATGGTCCGAACAATTTCGTCATTTAAAGATTTTATACGGTAACAGAGTCAGTAAAAGAAAGCGATGCACTGTATTTATGACTCCTAGCTTGGGAAATGAAAAATCGCCTTTTACTGGAAAGAAAATATAAATGAGAAATTCGAAAATTTGATCATTATCATTGATAAAATTCTTGGTATGATGGGAAACTCTTGGGTTCGCGTATATGAAATGTATAAATTTTTTCATCCGTTTTCATGTATTGTAATTCGCAAAAGTAGTGAAAGTGACGGGAAATTTTGGAAATTTCGCTGATTGATTGTTAAGCAAACTTTATATTTTCTATTTATTCTTCATTTTTTCACCTTTATTCATTTAAAAATTTTGTTACCGAGATTTTACGAGACACAGTTTTTCTGGATTTTGTCTTCTGTTTAAAATTTGAGTGCAACGTAAATTACTGTATTAAAATCTTGTGTTTCGACACTAGTTTTCTATTCAACCTATTATTCTGCCACATATGCTTTGAAATACAGCATCTCACCATGCGTCCTGGAAATCTTCTGTTCCGGCGAGACAGATTTCTTGCTCGCAGGCAACTTCACCGTCGGTGTGCAACATTCTCCCTATTGAAAATCACAAGAAGTTTAAATTTTTTTTAAAATTTGAATCAGCAGGAGCACATTCCGAAACAAATGTCTAGAAGTCACGAGTTGAATCCGCGATTCGATCGAATGCCGAAGTGTCACAGCGACGCAGCAGAAAACGTGAAGGCATCCAGGATAACGGTCAATTATTACAATCGTCAAGTCACACTCCATTGAGCTTTTAATTTGGGCGAACGTTTCCATTGTGAAGCTAGATTAAAAATAATCTTCGTTTAAATGGTTTTTAAAAATGGTTACAGTGCGTAACGAAATGTAGAGAAAGCTCTGTTATTTGAATGGACATCGAACCCCAACATATGAAAAACAATTCAAGTTCACATGACGAGACTTTATGCATTTCGTTCAGTTCTATTTTCATAATGCAAAGCGACATCAAGACAGTAATCGACTAACGTCCTAATTTCTGAAATTCACGGTTTGAAATTAGGTGTCATATATTGCCCATTAAAATTATTCATTCGAATTGAAACAAATTACGATCGCATGTTGACATCACAAGTGAGACTTTCAGAGGTCTTGACGAATGAAAGGACATAATGATGACGAGATCATCATAACTCACCTGAAGAAACAATAATTGTTTTTCTACAAATATTTTTAAATTCCCTGCTGATGTTCATTGAAGTTGTACAATTTATTTGCATGTGGAAAATGCATACTTGCGTTCAGGCATCTTGTTTTCTAAAATTTTGCATCTCAAAGTGAAGGCTATGAATTATAAGGCATTCTTTCAAATTTACGAGCTTCAGAACACTGAACATTTGTGAGTGGTTTCCTGTTATTCTTTCACGTAAGCTTTCCCACTTTTTGGAATAAAAATCATTCAGTTGGCGATTCCTCAAAAATTAAAAAATAGAAATGCACAAACGGGCTTTTTTATTCTTAACGCGAAGATTTGATCGGAATTTAATCAGGCCAATGAATGAGCCCCAATATCTCGCAAATCCCTCATTCAGCTTGACAAACCGAAAACAATTTCAGAGCCAAATTTCATCCATTCGTTTTAGTTCTGTGTATTCAGACTCACTCATCAGAACATGGGAAATTTGAAATTTGGTGAAAAATCTCCGCTGAAACACTCACGACGACGAGTTATCAAGAACCGAAGTCAATCAAACGTAATGAAAGATGTGACTAAAGAATAAAAAAGACTCGTTCGCACAGAAAATAAACTATCAATTCAATTTTTCGCTTCATATTTACCTTTCTGTGCAAACAGATTAGCGATCGAACGTTTCCAACTGGACGCTTAATCAACGCTCATGAAGATTTTATTTAAGAAGGACGAAGAAGAAAAAACATTGAAAGGGATTTCCAAGTCAAAACAAAATTATTGCATATGCCACGTAATTCATTCTATCCAGTGCATGAATAAAAAATTTCAAGCAGAAATGCCTCAAGGAACAGAAAAGCAGCGAAGTCAGGTTGGTTCCTAGGAAAAATAGCTATTTGTTCTGGCACTGTTCTAGTACGTGACCAACCACCAAAGTGAGGCAAGTCTTAGTTCTTAATGCTGTGATACTAAACATGCGTTACAAAAATTTATCTACAAATATTAAGCACTGCTGTGGAATTTTTATAATATACTGGTTTTGGAATCAAACAAAACAATATGTTTGATAAATCAGAGTACAGTACAGTACTGATGTACTGCACAGAAAAAACATTAATGTTTTCAATTGACCATGCATTGAAATACCAATGACCTAGTGCTAAATTTTTGACATGAATGCATATTTTTCTCAGATTTAACTATTTTCTGAACTTCAAAGACCATATAATTTTTTAAATTCCCTACAGGAAGTTTAGTTGAAAAATTTGTCAATCTAGAAGAGGTTTCTAATGGTTGGATGAAGGGTTCTACATTGACTTTTAGGTTCAATTTTGATGAACAGGCATCCAACAAGTATTCATTTGCCTTGCCATCAAGTTTTTTTTCGATCCATTTATAATTTTATTTTATTTCGGGAAGAGACTTCATACTTGTCACGTTTTCGAAATTATTTTTGGATAGTTCTGTTATTTTTCAGGGGTTATTGTTCTTTTCTGGAGAATTCTATTCTTCAAAAATTTCTGAGATTTTTAAAACTTAATTTTGGACAGTTCTATTATTTTCCAGTGTTTTTTTTTTTGTTGCTTTTTTGTTCTGAGAAGTTGTTCCATCACATAAACAGCTTTTCTTCTTAAAAAAAAAAATATCGTCAGTGGTCAGCCACGTACTGCAACAGAACTATTTTCCTTGTTCCTCTGCTGAAACCATTACCGGCATGGGCCAATGCTGTTTTCCCTCGGGAATTGGGGCACTGCTGGTGGGTCGTCTCCATTAAATTTTTTTTTTGGTGTGTCTACGCTGGCACGAAAATAAGGGGAATAAAATGCGCAAATGTTTAAAATACAACTGTGAATAATACAGTAGAAGTAAATGACCCCAATGTGTTGTTCTTCTTATTGCTTTAGAATAGTAAATTCTTGAATCTGTTTATGTGCGGGAATCTGTTTATCTTTGCCGGAAGTCGAGTGTGTCGCATGCGCACGTTGACCTCGCATCTCAGCTGCATTCCTCTCAGTGTCAATTAAATCTAGTCTGCTTTTCATCTGTGACACACATATACACACACTCACTCACTTACACAGCGAGGCAAGATTTTCGTGATTTAAAAAATAATTGGAGTTTGTTTTCCTTGTTCCGTGCGGTTTGAATTACTGTCCTTAGAAAAAAAAATGCGTACTACAATATTTGCTCAAATTATCTCGACGACGCAGTTCCACGAAGAAAGGAACAAACACTATTTTAAATCTCCTTTGATAAACATGCTTCGAAGCTCTTTTGATAAACATGCTTCAGCCTTATAGAGTGAGCAAAACCTTGAAAATATAACATTCGACGTCGGAATTTCGGTTCGGAATCTGGGACAAACTCGGAATATTTTCCCTTGCTGTCAGTACGCTAAGAACAGTTGTAAATTCCCGCGAATGCCAGCAATATACGAAATGGTGGAATTTTTCGCGGAAAAGCCCAATTTTTTTTCTTATTGCACAGGTAAGAGACGATTCCTGGAAAATATCCACGTTGATTCATTGATTCTCGTTATTTTTTAAAATTCTTCTTTCAACGAATCATCATTTTCGTTGGAATGAATATATTGATTATCGGATGACGTGCTTTCAAATTATTTTAATTATTTCAGGTATATATCTCGAAGTTCTCAACCATTTAATCCCTTCTGGTACTGGGATATTGCAGTGGAATAATTATGATTACTGTCTCGATACTTTTTCCCTGCTCAAATGCTGCAGCAGTACTGTATAATTATTGCCCCTGTGTATATCGTTCATGTATTTCTCAGGATTCCTTGCCCTCAAATGAGAAAATCCCATCACAAGAGAACATGCAGTACTTATTAAATAAGGAGTTTTTAGGTCCTTGGTTGAACAAGTGATACCAGAAAGGACTACAGTACTTGGTGGTACAAAAATGAAGCTTCTTGGGGAAAATATCTGGAACGTAAGTTTTTCTCATTCTTGTAANTCTTGGGGAAAATATCTGGAACGTAAGTTTTTCTCATTCTTGTAATGCCTACTTGAACATTAAGAGGGCATTCAAGGGGCAATAAATATCTACAGTATTATATTTTAAAGGCAAATACAGGTGGTACCTCACAATTCAGCCTCCCGCAATTCTACCATCCCGCAATTTGATGGTCAAATTTGCAGGGCGGTAAACTTGCAATTTAACCCATTCCCTACAATATGACCAGCTTTGGCCATTTGTTGCATTTTGTACATATATTTTTGAATTTCATGGAGTACCTCACAATTTGACTGATTTGCAATTTGACCCTAGTTTGGCAATGGATTAAGGTCAAATAGAAAAGTACAGTATCATCTTTATATAATGTACAGGTGGACTCTCTCTCTCTCTCTTTCTCTCTACTACAAAATTCAAGGGACAAGTATACATTTTGTCATAGACAGGATTTTTTCTACGGAGAACCGCTGTAAAATGGGGAGAGTACCATTCGGGACAAACAAAAAATTTTATACAGAGAAAATTGTTGTGGACAAGATCATTGCACAGGGAGTCCACCTGTATATCAATTACCAAGATTCTGGAAATTAGAATATCATAAAAAAATTTGCAATAAATTTAGGCAATTTTGTGAATTAATATCCAAACATTCCATTTTAGCAGCATTGAACTCATGATAGACGCTATTTGAAATTTCCTCAGCCCTTTTCGAAATGATTGGGGACAACACAGGTGAAGTCCAAAACATGTAAGCATGTGTAATTTCTACTACTGTAAATAAAATCGAGTGAACCTTATATAAATGGACATGATCCACTTGGCAACTTCTTAGCAAAAATAAAAAATTAAAAAATTAAAAAACCCCATCATATCCTTGTCAATTAGCCCATCACAACTCAAACACAAAACTCCATACGTGAATTGGCCCAAGTATTCCTAAAACGTTCTCGTCATGAACTCGGAAAATATTATCTTCCGGGTCTGGGAAATATTTTCACACACACAATAGTGGAGCAATGAATTCATTCATCGGTGTCAGTTTGTCTTATTGTTAGAATGACGCCGTTGCAGGTGCAATTTTCCGAACATGCGTACATCCTCACCAACGACGTCATTCAAGGCGCAAAAACGTGGTATTTGTCAATCCCACTTATCATATATGTCCTATTTAATGCAATACTATTATACCCTTGCTTTCAATTTAGACAAAATTTAAATCGACGTGCTCAAGAATCAAGGGTATTTTTAATTTGCAAGGAAAATTGAAATCGGTGGGGCGGTCCAAAAATTTACAACCGTGTACATTCAAAATCACTTAATGGAGAGATAGATTTCTAGACCTTTCAACACAATTCTCCCATTTTTTTTCAAAAGTAAAGCGTGATCTGAACTAAATTAAGGGCAAATTCTGCCCACAAAAAAAGTATCCCATATTTGACGATCTTAACGCTTGATACAGTATTTGAAAAATATCGCACAGACTAACCTGACTATAAGTTGAAATCCTCCTCATGTCTAATTTCTGGTTAGTGCCTGTCAAGAAATTTGTTTTTCTCCGCAATGGAGTCTGAACTCCAGATCTTCCAAATTCAAATACATTACTTACCCTCCTCAAACCTCAAAAACTTGAATTTCCCCAGGGCTTTGGGTTATTACTTAGTGTTTGTAGCTGGGGACCCAAGAAAATTAAATGGCATTCAATTTACCTGACTCTTTTCACAAGGAAAAGCACATCAAATTCTGCAAATGTCCCCTTTATTGCTTCAATGTTTAGCAACCGGACTACTCTTTTATCCGATAGCTTGAGGCCAAATACATACTGTAGTAAAATCTTGTCGCAACAAAGCCTTTGGGACCTGTAAAAGGGCTTTGTTGTAACATTTCTTGAAACATGACTCATTCAACATTGTGGCCAATTGCTGGCTGAAAAAAAAGAGACTTAGTTGTCGCGAATTTTCGGAGGCTTTTCTGCAGAACCAAGCATATCGAATTTAATCACCAGCCTCGAGCTGACGGAAAGCAATTTTTCATGTCAC